>JANHJO010009586.1:38326-50339 GCA_032468235.1 Pseudoxyrhopus heterurus
CCTGCAATTTAGCAGTTCGAATCCCACCAGGCTCAAGGTCGACTCAGCCTTCCATCCTTCCGAGGTAGGTAAAATGAAAACCCAGATTGTTGAGGGCAATATGCTGACATTGTAAACCTCTTAGAGAGAGTGTTGCAAGCCCTGATAGGCGGTATATAAATACAGTGCTATTGCTATTGCTATTTTGCCTGTGTGGATGTCACTTTCTTGAAGGGGAGAAGAGCGGGCAGTTAGAGGAGTGCCAAGATGCTGAAATGGTCTCAGTCTGGCCAGATGGAGAAGTGTGAGAAGGCGGCGACTCTCTTTGGTGCAGCATAAGGAGGGAAGGGGATGCAGGCTGTCAATAGTCCTTTACTTTCACTATGAGTCGAGCAGCCCAGCGAGGGAAGGAGTGGCTGGGAAGGGATGGGCGAGGCTTCAGCCGGTTTTCTGAACTGAACAGTTAGCTATTGGTTCTAGTGAATTGGTGTGAACCAGCTGAATCCCACCACTGCTCCTATCCCATTTGTCCCAAGGGCATGGAAGATCCCTTTTTCAACCAACATGAAATATACACATGCATTCTAGCCATTCCAAATAGCTGCTATTGCTGTTACTTGCTTAAAAAAAAAACCAAGCAAATCTAATGAGAAATCATGCTTCAAACATTTTCAAAAAACGATAGTAAGGAATCAATATAACCCTCTCTCTAAAATCCCCGCTCCCAAATTCCCAGGCACTAAATGTGGCAGCCTCAAAGCTTCCAAGCGAAATATGACTTCCAAGGCTGGCAGAGATTCTACTGGAAACCTAAATAGCACATCGTGGCATCACGTTGCCATCACATGATGTTTCACAACACAATGTTTTTTTCCCTTCGTGAAGCTGGAGCTAGAGTGGGGGTGGCCTGCATGTGATGCATCCGGCCCACAAGCCGCCAGTTTGCTGCTATATAGTATAGAAATCTTTCTATGTAACTCTAGCTTCATTTGTAAGCATTATCCCAGAGAAGGTTTGGAGACAAAGGTTTCAGATATAGAGTAAATGAAAACAAGCAAACCAGGTTTGCAATCTGGGAATCCTTTTGGAACCTGCCTTTGGAATCTGTCCCTGAACTTCCAAGTGATGATGGTGACCCACATTTTGTTATCTGTGAGATAACAAAATCATTAAATATTCAAACAGTTCCTATTTCAAATCTAAATATAACATAAAATTATAATTAGGCCATTAAAGTGATTGGAGCATGTTGAGTTTTATAGAGGATAACAAAATATAGCAAAATTGAAAGATAGAAAATCTTACAGGTGTGATAAACGTAACTACATAAAATACAGTTTTATCCAGAATTTTCTGGATAGTTTGCCAAGTAGGGAGTTATAAAGTGGGTACTTGGATCCTTACAGGAGGCAGTATGACAGGAAAAGAGCTACAGATTCAATGGATTCTTCTCACAAGGGCATAAACCCCTTAGCTCGTAAGGGGTTTGTTTATTTTTTTAATTTATTTTTCTTGAAGAAGAGCTGTAGAGAGGATATGGAAATGTGCTAATGTGAATGCTCTAGGGAATTTAGGAGTAATTATTTAGTTTAAGCATCTTGACTACTTAGGACAGATTGATACAATGTCTAGAATATTGCCCGAATACAGAAAAAGGATTCATAGCTTATCATCAGAGTGGTCTTTCTCTAGTAGTGTGTGTGTGTTTTGCAGGGATATCCAGTTACAAATATCTTGATTTCTCATTGTCCACCATGCAAAGATCTTCTGGGGAAAAAAACTCACAAACCAACTTTGAGCAGTGGGACAGAATACAAATCCATGTGCTTTCTTCTACTTTCGGCAGACCTTCCTCCCTCTTTAATATTGCACTAGGTATGCTGCCGGGATAATATATTTATTTATTTAATATGGCCACCGTCTCAATATGTGACTTTGGGTGACTAACAATTAAAGACTGTATAAAAACAGTACACAAAATTTTAAATAACATACATAGAAGCTGAGAAACTAATGACCCTAATAAACCTCCTAGCTAGCATAACAAAGAAATGGACTCACCTACACCACCAGGGCCTCAGACTTATTGTCTCTTTTAGCCATTGTGTCCATCTAGCACAGACTGGCCTGAGGCTTAGTTCCCTATTGAGAATAAATCCAATTCTAAGAAGACATGAACAAATATTCTTACTACTAGGATGCAAATAAAATAAAATAAAAATGGACAGCTATCTAGAAAATATTTTAGATGAAAATGGCAAATTTCATGACCTTATGGGATAAACCATCTTAGGAAGACCTGGCACTAGCACAATCTGAGAATTCAGTGGGGTAGTTACTGCTGATTCAGTGGCTATAAAAGTTATCCTATTACAGCTCCTTGCGGTTCACTTACTTACTTACCTACTTACCTGTTTGTTTGTTTATTTATTTATATTTGTATCCTGCCTTTATTATTTTTACAAAAATCTCAAGGTAGCAAACATATCTAGCACACCTTCTTCCTTCTGTTTGCCCCACAACAACAACCTTATGAGATGGGTTGGTCTGAGAGAGAGTGACTGTCCCAAATTATATCATCAGATTGGCAGGCAAGTCAAGGAGATCTTATACTGAAATCAAAGGGGGTGAACAACACTGCATCTGCGCAGTGGATTATTAGGCAAATAGCAACACTTTCTGAGTCAGTGGCATATCTTTGATGGCAACACAACTAATTTATTAAAATAAACTCTATAAAAATGCCTGAGGATTTGGGACAGCATGTAGCTAATCAGAATATTATATTGAGACCTAATCACATTTGTATTAATACTTAGTTTATTGTCGTTTTCCAGAATTATAGCAAAATATTCATTTCACATTTTAATGTCCTAAGTTATTTAAGCTTTGATTGTCTGAAGGACTACATTGGCTGTTATTATGGGCCTGCCCAGATAAGAAGACCTACAAGAGAGACCCATTTAAGCAAATGAGTGTTTTCCATCTACATGGGAGAGTGTTCACTCCTAAATAATTTCCAAGGCCCGCCCCTGCATTTTAATTCCAAATTTTAATGCTTTTACTCTTGTTTTTAACTGTTTGTATTATATATTTATGCATAGCTTTTATATTTTTACATCTATATATACACCCCCAGAGTCACTCTAGGAGGGAGGGAGGCAGTCTCTAAATATGATAAATGAAGAAATAAAACTTGACTTGTTTTGGAGTTCTGATTAGTCTCAAATTTATGCCCTCAACAAAGAATGCCAAGTTGATATCTTTTTAATTTAGTATTGTAAAAGTTTTAAACCATGTTTTAACATTATAAAATAGTTATTTTAAGTTTTTAGTTTGTAATTATTGAATTATATTTTAATTGCATTTTAATTAAATTGTTTTGTGTTTCATTCTTTTTTATTGGCTCCTTGAAGGCAATTTTGGGGTAGGAGGGTTGGGTATTAAAAAATGTAATAACTATCTTACCAAATAAATGGTAGCAATCAGTATATTCCCAATCCAATACAAGCTGTAGAATACATTTGTTGTCCTCAATTTTTAAAAACAATTTCATTCACTTGGTGAAATTGCATCTCTTAGCCTTCCTTCCCAATTGTTCTTGATTTTTCAATATAATATTGAACAGCATAAGCATGAGCTGATATGAATCCTATTTTTCCCCAATGGTCAATCACACAGTTTGTAAATAGGCTAAATATCATTGCTGATGAAACAGCATAAATGAATAATGATTTCAATTCCAGTTCCTCTAATTTTTCCCATTTCACTTTTGTTCTCATCTGCCACCATTCTGTGAATATTCTCCAAAATATATGTATTTTTCAATAGTCTATATATTTTATGCTTGCTTTCCTCAGTATATCTATATCTCTATATCTCTATCTATCATCTATCTATCTATCTATCTATCTATCTATCTATCTATCTATCTATCTATCTATCTATCTATCTATCTATCTATCTAACTTATATACAATTTTTCCATAATATAAGTATTATAACATTTTGTGCAAATATTCAAATTCTGTGGGGTCTTTTGAATATTGTTACTGGTATCTCAACTCATACGGATATTCCCATTCAAAGTCACCTTTGGGACAACCATGACCTGGATGATTGAAAATCTCCATAGACAAGAGACAACTGGTTTTTGGCTTAGGAATCTTGGGACATTCTGGTCCCTGTCTCCACTGAATGAATTAGAATGACAATTTATGTTTATTTTATTCTGGATATAAAGAAATGAAAGAAATACTTATTTCGGGAAATATGTTTTATGTCAACCTACGCTGGCTCAGTGCTCTCAATGACCACAATGGTAAGGTATGATGGGAAGTCTAATCCCAGATACCTGAAGTGCAGCATATTGGAGAAATTTACTTATTTAAGGTAAAGGATCTAAATGAAATGAAATGACATAGCAGAGATTCTATGAGACTGTAATAAATATAATTTTATACTCGTTCTTAGCTAAAAGGCAAAGGCCTATAATAAAAGAAAGATTATATATGGGAAAAATGTGCCATAGTTTTGAAACAGTCTAATCATCTAAGTCTCCTACAGTTTCAGATTTAGAGCCATAACAACTGTACATTTTCTTTAAACATGAGGGTCAGGAATATATGTTGCTCCTTCTCCTAATATTTGATTGGTCTTTTGCCTTTAAGTTGAACTATACCTAAGGATTTAATAACAAAAATACTTAGAATTATTATTTAAACCTTCATCTCTTAATTGTATCCTATTGCTTCTATTTTATCCTATACAGACTGTAACACCAGTGGTATTAGTATATTCCAATACTAAAGTCCTTTGCCTTTTAATTAGGAAGGTTACTCAGTAACATTCCTAATTAAATCACACCAGTCACTCTCTTTAAACATCTGGACTTCAATAAAAATTCTTTCATTAATTCAGTATGCTACTGTATTCTTGTCAAAGATGCTTTTCTTTCAGGTCAAATGATCATTTCAGGTCTAGCAAAACCTTTTACATAATGGTTAGTTGGGATCTGTGTGAGTTTGCAGGACCATTAATTAAATCCTTGAAAATCTGTTTTCTTATTACGTACGACTGGTTTATATATATGTGGAAGATCAAGTACATCTGTTTTTTAGTATTGCCGAGTTTGTACATATGTGGAAGAATAGTGGGTTTATTTTTAGTGAAGTCACACAAGGCTTAAATTTATCTTGACTAGTCCTTTATTTCTCCCTATCACGCTATTCCTAAGTGCCCTAGTTTTAGTTCTTCTCCCAATTCTGACAATCCTTCCATGTCCAGACCTCTTTACATTTTGCAGTTGAGACAGCAATATAGCAATAGTACTTAGTCATATATACCACTTCATGGTGCTTTACAGCCCTCTCTAAGTGGTTTACAGAGTCAGCATATTGCCCTCAAGAATCTGGATCTTCATTTTACAGTCCTCAGAAGGATGGAAGGCTGAGTCAACCTTGAATCAGTGAGGATCGAACTCCTGGCAATGGGCACAGTTAGCCTGCAATACTGCATTCTAACCACTGCACCACCACGGCTCTTTATCTTTATCAGTATTTTATCTCCGAAAAGCCCAGATCTCTGTTTGCATTTTTTATTATCTTTCTTTTTTCTATAAAATTTGATGATTGCATCTCTTTTCTCTCTTCCAAACAGTTCTTAGATATGGGCTGTATCTGTTCACTTCTTCTCCTCTCTTTTTTTTAAAAAATGTCACTTATCATTCTGTACCATTAATGCACCAGAGCTTCTAAAATCCATTGTATTGTCATTTCAGACTGATAAGTACTAAACAAAACATCGTGGGGCAAAGGAATCACTTACCTTGATTGACAACAAATCGTAACTTCTGTATCGTTGCCAGATTGCCGCTGACTCTGTATATTCCATCAACATCCAGACCTGGAAAATGAAGACATACTTTATATTGGCTTCGGTGAGTATTATGCTGTCTGTCAAGAAACTATAACTGCTGTGACAAATAAAGAGAAATATGTACTTCTGTGAACTCCTTGATAATAATTCACCCGCTATTCTGTAATGCTTTTTTCCCTCTGGCCTTTTGGATGTTCTGGATTAGGTTTTACAGTTCCAATTACACTTTAGCACTAGCTGTTCTCCCTAGGACTGATGGAACAACACCTGAAGGACTATATAGTGACTGTATTTTCTTGAAGCAAAGAAAAAAGAAACATCAAATGTCAAACAATTACATGTGGAATTTTGCCTCTTCATATAAACTCAGCTCCCTTAGATCTCTGTGTACTATATGATATGGCTACCGCTATATTCTAATTTGGATAGCCTTCTGCGGACGTATAAAGCAGAAATATAAAATGTGATTTTTCAATTGCATTAAGAGAACATAAATAGCACATTATTACTTTCTTCAGCCTTTTCCTATTACAAATCCTTACTCACAATGTAACTATCATTAAGGGATACTTCATGGTGATATTAACAATGATTAATTTTAAGTTAATTTCTTCTGAATCAATTTATTTTGCATATATCATCTTTATTATTTGTTATAATAAAGTTTTACTTTATTCAAACTTACTTATTTAGATAGATACTTTTTTTTAGATTTAGCCAGTTTTTATCTGCTTTTATAATCTAGTTTTTAAAAGAACATTATAAATCATTGTTTAGGTCAATGGCATGTAGTTAAGATACAAAAGAAAAACAACAACCCTTGGTTTGGAGAGAAAGTTCAATGAATGTCATCACCAAATATGTAATGACTAAAATCCTGTTTCTGTCTCAATTGAGTGAATCAGACTTTGATAATCTTTCTTGAACTATTCTAAAACTGGATGAATGTATCTGAACAGATTTCAAATATATTTATCCAGCCAGGTTATATTAGTATTTTATATTACAGTAAGTTATATTAGTATTATAAACCTTTTGCAATGCTATTAAATATGACTTTAGCATTGTACACAGGTAGTCCTTGACTTACAACAGTTCATTTAGTGACTGTTCAAAGTTACAACATCACTAAAAAAGTGACTTATGACCATTTTTCACACTTATAACCGTTGCAGCATCCCCATGGTCATGTGATCGAAATTCAGACAGTTGCTAACTGACTCACATTTATGATGGCTTTAGTGCCCTGGGGTCATGTGATCACCTTTTGTGATCTTCTGACAAGCAACCTCAATGGGGAAACCAGATTCATTTAACAAACATATAACTAACTTAAGAGCCTTGGTGGCACAGCGGTTAGAGAGCAGTAATTAGTACTTAGCTGCAGCTGCCTGCAATTTAGCAAGTTCAAATCCCACCAGGCTCAAGGTTAACTCAGTCTTTCATCCTTCCGAGGTTGGTAAAATGAGAACCCAGATTGTTGGGGGCAATATGGTGACATTGTAAACTGCTTACAGAGGGTTGCAAGCCCTGATAGGCTACCGCTCTATATACACTATAGATACAGTGCTATTGCTATTGCTAACGGCCATGATTCAGTTAAAAACTGTGGCAAGAAAGATTGTAAAGTGGAGCAAAATTCACTTAACAAATGTCTCACTTAGCAACATAAATTTTGGGCTCAATTTTGATCCTAAGTCAAGAACTACCTGTAGAAAGTATTGTATTTTTAAGAATGTTCTTTAAATATTTTGTAAAATAGTTCCAATTAGCAATTCTTTGGGATGTTATTCAATATGGCAGCATGACGATAAAAGTTGAAACAATACATCTGCTAGAGTGAATATGTACCATGTATTTTGTGGTTTAAATATGTCAGCAATGAAAACCAAACTATCCAATATAAATTGGTGAATTTGGATATCCTTTTTATGACTGCATAATCCTAGATGGATTAGTAATTACTTATTTTGGAAAAAGGTTTGGGCCTATTGTTTGCATATGTTTGAAGGAGAAAGGGTGAGAGTACATATTTTTTAAAAATGGCTGATCTTAGACATTAAACTTCTGAACAATTTTCAAAGAAAATACTTCAACTTCAAAGCAGACTTTTATCTAGAATGAAAACTATCTAATGGTCAGGGTTTCTTCATGATAGAGCTTAAAATAGTTAAGGGAATAAAAGATAAAACAAGTGTAGTTTCAAAATTTGTAAATTTACAGATGGCATTAATGTTGGTAGTAAACACTATTCTATCATGACACCCACTCACTACCATAAAATCCAATTTCTAGTTTAATATATGCTGACTATTTGATGTTTCAAAAAGGTGTTTATCACTAAGACATATTTCTAGCCTTCCCTTAAAGCACATCGCTGTTTCACCCTCCTTTTTTTATTTGAAAGAGCTTTAGATAATGTGAACAACCCCCATCCCCAACCCAGGGACCATAATCCAAATTGTATTCAAGATTTCAGTCAAGGAAAAATGCAGCTGTTGCAACTTATTCCCACCATAAATCTTAGAAGCTTTCCACTTTATATCTAGGATAGCGATTAAATATTATTTTTCTTTCCAATGAGCCATATATAGAAATGTTCTTATTTTATATAATTTATGATTTGCAAACCATGACACTCATTTTCAATTTATTTCTATGTTTAGGTAAATTCTTCCACTTAAATATATCTTCTAAGACACTTCTATAGGCTTTAACATTTTAGCTCATCACATTTAAAATAGTGAGGGCAGTGTGTATTAATAAGCAGCTGTCCATCCTTCCAACTTTAAAAGTGCAGAGATGGGTAGCAGTTGAATTGTGATCCCTGGACCTTTTTCAGCATTAGGATTCAGAGGAAAATAGTTATTTGGTAGCTACATGGCTAAGTTTTCAGAAGAAATCTGGCCATACAGAGTCGAGCTAAGCTATGAAACAGGAGCGAAAATAATTCAGTGTCTTTCTATGCAACTGATCTGCCTATGTTGCATCTACTGGTCTCCTAAAACTTCATTAAGCATTTTAAACCAACAACAAATTTTCTCTTCCACACCAGAAAGTACACTTTTGGTCAATCTTCAGCAACAGGTCATTTTTCTTTTCTTCAGTCTCCTTCCCATTGCATAATGATAGCATACTTTATTCACTATATATGAGCCAAGAAAAAGGGCAATCATAGAAAAGGTGCAATTGAACAAACACTGACTATGCTTTTACCTGTGCACTTATACAGTAGTAAGATTTACAAAGCAGCTTACCTTGGGCCTTAAATTTGCTTTTCTACATTGCCCTGCTTTTGTCAAGTGAGAAGTTTTCACTTCAATAAAAAGCACTGTTGATAACAGCAATGTCAGAAGGTTTCCATGAAGAGCAGGTTGTGACAACAGACAGGGCATATGCTCTGTATGTGCCTTGTGTCATATATGTGGTAGGAAACCTGTGCCATTAGTAGTTTCCCCCCACCCCAATAATGTAGAAGTAGTTCCGGTAAATATACCTGTTTATTTAAAAAAAAAAGAAAAGAAAGAAAAAAAAACGGGTGGGGGGAAGGAAAGGGTGGTTTTAAAGATTTTGTTTCTTTTCTTTTTTTCAGCTAAACAAAATGACTTCATTGTTTCCACACTCCATTTTCTTTTAAACATTAGCTGGGATGACTGAGGCCGAGGAATGTGGGAAAATGGATTCCCAAGCCATGTCTATCCCTTCTAATTCTGAGCTGCAGTTCTTGGCTTGGCTTGAATCACATCCTCACATTTCAGTATGAATCTTAGTGTAAAGTGATATTTTTAAAACATTTTTTTTTCACTCATCATGGGATCAGAAACAAAGCAACTCTACTCTTTCAACAAAATTCTTCTTCTTCACGCCGTCCTCATCCTCCTTGTCTTTAAAAAACACACACAAAGGAATGAGAAAATTTTGTTTTGAAATGAATTGTGGAGGGGAAAAATGCTTTGAAATGAGCTGTGCTTTTTTTTTTTTTCAAGGGTCCGCTGTTTGTAAATCTTGTCATCTATATATCAGAAATTCCAGCTATTTTCATCTGCTTGGCTTGAAACTGCTAGGAGGCAGGGCATAAAAATTAGATGATTCTAATCAGCATGCTGCTGAAGACAAGTTTTGCTACGGGAGAGAAAAAATCAGATGCTTAAAACAGATGCTTAAAACCAAACTTTCTTGGTTCACAGAAACCCTTAGTGTCTCTGAATTTTTTTCACAGTATTTCTAGACCAAAAGACCTTTGAAAGCCCATCTTTGCAGAGATATGACATTGCAAATGGATGTCACCAAACCCAGCATTGCAAATGGACGCTACAAAAATTTAAAATATCCTGTGGTGTTCTTGTGAATTTGTTCTGTTGCCTCAGAATGCTGCAGCATACACTTTGGCAACTACACATGTAAAACTTTTTCCATCATGAACAATGAGCAATATTATTTAAACATCACTCTTAACTCTTTACTTTTGAAATAAAGAAGCTTTCTGACAACAGTATACTTAACCTAAAAAAAACCCACAGAGATGTCAAATGTGTCATTTAATAGGGATTGACATTTTATCACTTTTTAAATTAATTTTATATACAGCCACTCTCACTGTCCAAATTAGTTTGTAGAGCATAGTAACATAAATAATAATAATACAAAATATCACTTTCATGCTAAAATTGTTTTCATGAGATGGTGAGAAATCTGCTTTAGAATTAATATAAAGCCTATGATGATAAACATAGTTATATACTTACTGTAAATAAATAAATAAATAAACCCTAATTCTATTATTAGTTTGGGATGTAGTTTGGGATGCACTAAGATGAAATGCAAATTTAGCAATTTTATATTAATTGATTAAATAGGTCACATTTCTCAAACAACAGCATAATATTAATTTGTTCTGCAAATAATTAAAAAGACACATCTTTCTGAAAAAAAAACCAATAGCAAGTGCAGCCAATGACAAAGCAGCCAATCAAAACAACTCTTCCATTCCTTCACCCAAGAAAACTGGAACATATTTTAAGTTCTTTTGACACCATTATTATTCAATCAATTCACTAGGTCACTGCCTGTCCTTTCTGTTATTCCTAGTGAAGGCTCATACTGAGCTAGAAATACAACTAGACCGAGAAGTCTACCTGCCTTGCAAACCAAGGGGTCTAATGTGGCCCATACAAAGCTATCAAAGGTCCTTTCCCCTTTCCGCACCAGAATACAGTCCCCCAATGACATTGAACATCTTCCACTCCAAGTTGGTTGCAAGGTAGGCAGCTGCTATATAAATGTTTGAGAGAGAGACAGAGACAGGCAGAGACAGGCAGAGACAGACAGACAGAGACAGACAAACAGAAAAAATTAGGAACGCTACTGTCTACTATGTCCTTGTTCAAGGCACAGGTGCTTTATCTAGTCACAAGCTGTAGAGATGTTATTTATTTATTGATGGGGCTAGTGCAGTAGAGATGAAACCAGGAGAAGAGACAGAAACGGAAAGGAAAAGGGAAAGGGAAAGGGAAGGGGAAAGGGAAAGGGAAAGGGAAAGGGAAAGGGAAAGGGAAAGGATCAATTACACCAAGCCTGAAGGCAGCCTATAAAAGATGCATACACTTAGTTTTCTTGAGTCTCCACTCTTGGTGTTCTTGTGACTTGAAGCATAGAAACATTCCCATGGTCAGTATGTGACTTGTACCATGAGATTCCCTGTCTTCTTTTTTCCTGTGTATCTATATATGACTCTAGAAAAGTTATGGTCATAGAAGATGCCGCCAATAGTGCCTCCTTCTTTTCACATCACTGAATACTAATTGCACAGAGGAAATTGATTCTTCTGGAGGTAAGCAAATATGCTCAGAGCAGGGATATATGGTTGATCCAAAAATATCTACTCATATGCCTAAGACCATCCATTTTTCTCTCTCCTGCTTGTTTTCAGAAGCAAAATGATAATATTCCATACATACGTAGCAGTAGTACAGTAAATATAGAAGAGCATTCTTCTTCAGGTCACCTGGTCACCACCATTGCTATTTGCGGTGGTGCAGTGGTTAGAACACATTACTGCAGACTACTCTGCAGACTTACTGATCAGCTGTTTGGCTGATCGAATCCCACCAGGCTCCAGGTTGACTCAGCCTTCCATCCTTCTGAGGTCGGTAAAATG
>JANHJO010009586.1:57861-68679 GCA_032468235.1 Pseudoxyrhopus heterurus
ATGTAAATATGTATTTTTCAATGAAGTGTATTAGATGTCTGTAGGCTGTAAGAAGGTATACACAGTAATTTTGGGGCACTCTGATAATCTTTATTTGCAGTATCTATGAATAACAAAGATATACATATTTCTCTAAAAGTAGCAACATTTTGCTAAATTATGTCTAAACTTCACCCATAAATGGCTGCTAACAGTTCTTCTTGTTAGGGAATAGTTTTGCGTGGTGCATTTTATTGATTAAATTTTATTGGTCAATGACCGAAATAAAGTTTCTGTCTGTCTATAGATATCAGCAAAAAACAACAATGTTAAAACCGCACTATAATTCTTATTGCCTGAAAAGTTTCAAAACAGCAGAGTTAGAGAACATTTTAAAATTAAAGTTTCCAATAGCATTGAAAGAGCTAAGGTAAAATGCCAGATGAATCTTTCCAGGAACAGAAAGAGCCCTTTTCTGGTATTGGCAATGTCTATGGCAAAAAAAAAAACCATATTGTAATATTAATAGTATTCTTTTGTCTGCACTTTTAGCATGGGCTTGGCTAAAGGTGAGAAATATCTTAAATTCACAGGGGAAAAAATAGGGGAAAAACCCCCTCATCTATAAGTTTATAGAACTTTGCAACATGGGTTAGTTTCCTTCTCAAGTAGATGGCATATTGTAAGGATGAGGACAATCTTTCTTTTAATATCTTTCTTATCTTAAAATATCTCTTTATTCTTTTTAACATCTCTATTATCTTTAATACATATTTTAATATTTCAAATCTCATTTTACTTGTAAGCCACTCAGAATCACTTATTATGCAGTAAGATGGGCAGTGTAGAAATTCAATCAGCCAATCAATAGAATAAATAAGAACATTGTATTAGCAAAGGCATTTATTTCTGAACATTTTTCAAACAGAGTTGCATTTTTCAGTGAATTAACCAGTTATTTTGTAGTACTTGGGATTTGAGTTGTTTAATGCCAACTTATAGGAGGAATCTAGGACTGAGGAACTATTCCAGCAGTCAGTGAGCACTTTTATGGATATAAGCAGTGTATCACTGTATTCTTTCACTAAAGCTTGTTTAATTCTCTTGCAATGAGCAAGAACAGGCAGTGGAAACTTAACATTACAATGGTAAAAGCTCTAAATTCAGCAGGAGTGGCTTTTTAAAAGCTGTATCAATGCAAGCTATCAAACATACCTTTTAATCCAGAATATTCATCTATGTTTTAGATCATTTATATTTATATTTTCTTTCTTTTTACAGGCCTTGGTTGGTCGACTAACCCCAAAACTGTAAAAATGAAACAAACTGGGGTCTTGTTACTTTTCCAAGGGATTGACCTGTAGAATCAGTAGGTGAAGCTGCTAATGAAATGTAGCTAAATGTTATCCCTAATTGGTGGAGATCAAAAAGCTTATAAAGAGACAGCTGCAGTGGCCAGTTCAAAAGATAGCAATCCTAAAAGAGACTCCCACATTGCAAAATCTCCACTGCATATTTCTGGCTCTAATATTTCCGTATTTCATAGCTACTTGATATCCTGGGAATATAATTTTCCTAATTCATTTATATGAGTAAAATGGAATTTCCAGGAATTATACACCATTAACCCTGCATACATATAATATTACATGTGCATATTTCAATGAATGTATTAGGCTTTTCCCCTTATCCTCTGTCCTCTCATACTAGCACTTCCCTTAACTCCCCTTTGCTGCTTTGAAGGATTTACGATCCCTCCAGAATAGATTGCAAAGGGGTATTGGAGGCTTAGAAGGAAGGGTGTTGATGGATACCTTTTTGGCACAAGGCAATACAATACAACTGCTGTGTAAAAGTAGATTTCCTTTATCATGAACTTCACGAAAGTTGGTTTTGTGCATTAGAAAAATATTTTACTTGATTGCTAACTTTACTTTAGTTGAAAATTACTCGGAAGGAAAAAATGGAACGTATAACATTACAAGGACATATCTTTAAAGCAGGTAAACATTATAGTTTTAAACGGTGATGGTAATCAAGTACAAAATTGCAACAAGTAATTGTAAGGGCAAGAGACCCACTGCTGCTATTTATTTCGAGTAATATTAGTGACTCTCCAGAAAAAAAAAGGAAGGGATGGCTCATACTTATTTGAAAGAATATTAGGAAGTTTAAGCAAAGTGGGAAGGGGTGATACCATTGTAGTTTTAACACCCAGCTGTCCATCAGTAAGGAAATGAAAGACAGAATTTAAAATCTCACTTATAAACATACCAGCCACATTTAGGAATGTTTGTAGATCACAAAATACGCACCTCGTTCCTCAACAGCTTTTATGCACATTTTAACGAAGTGAGGGACAGTAGAGCCATCATGTTCACACACGTTAAGTAGGTAAGCACCAAAAATCTGATCTAGAAAACACAAAGCAAGACAATGCTTGATTAAACAGAAACCACACTTTAAATAAGCCCCCTGAAATGTGAAACGAAGTGAATAGTAAATTGTAAAGGTTTTGTTGTCCACTTACCTAGCTTTGTAAGCAAAGTTTGCTTGTCAAATATAATATCAAAGAAACTCAAGAGGATTCCATTCCAAGTTTTGCGTTATGTTTATGAACATTATGTGTGTTTAGTTTTTACTAGATATACGGCATACATAACAATGATCCCTACTCAAATTGTGTGACTATATCCCTGAAAAAACAGTGAGATAAATCTGATGTATGACCAATTTGCAACCCATTTCTTTCCTTGGGACTGAGGCCATGAGCTATGACTTCTGGTGTATTTTATTTGGCACACTGAGTTAAGGATATCCACAGCTAGTTCTGAGTGGTGTGGATATCAGGAACTGTCAGCTGTATTATAGAACAGATAAGCAGAGATACCCTTTTCTGTGCAAGCCCCAACTATAATCATCTGCATGTCAGGTTGTTATGTAAGGTGAAAATTCTACTTCCTCCACTCTCATTCAACATGTAGGAGTAAAGTAGACTAGATAGTTGAAAGTTATTCCTATAGAAAAGCCTTAGCCCAGATTTGTCTTCCAAAAAAATGTTTTAAGAATAGCTGAGAGTCACAAAGCTGCATATCCTGAGATTGTTATTTGCTGCCTAAAGTTTCTGTTTTCTTGTAATCTTAGGTGGCCAATAGTTTGTTCAGAAAAGACAGCCTGGAAGGTTGCACTGACATCGCAATAACTAAATGTATAGAGCATTGTAACATAATCTAGAGAATATCATCCTTGTATGAAAACATCTGTTTGGTGGGGAATCTGAGTTTAAAAAATGTTAACTGTCCCATAAGTGAAAGACCCTATTTGGTTCTATCATCAGTCCAGTAGATTGTTTATACCTGACATTTGCAGCTGTATTTCAAATTAAAAATTCAAACTGTGTTTTTTTAAGTGCTTGTAAATTGTGCTTGAAAACTAAGTTTTGAAGGACAGTACATATATTTTAAAATTAAAACCAACTGGCTCATGTACACTTAAAATGTTTAATAGGACAGGGTTTGGACTTCAAACAAGAATAAACTTGAAGAATAAGCATAAGTAGCCTCATATATTCATTACAGCAACCTGTCTTTTTCAGACTTTAACACAAGGCTGATAACAAGATGTGACTGTTTCAAAAGTCTCAATAATTTGACTGCTTAAAAGAATAACATCCTTTTTCTAGCTTGTTCAGAAGCCTGAAAAATAACAGGCTTGTTTAATTAAGAACAGAGACGTTCGCTGGAGGTCTGAAGCTGTTCTGAATCTTTTTCACAGAGTGCACAGTGACATTAAACAATATAATGTACAGTATGAATATAGGGGTGGAAGACATGCCAATATCTACTCTTCAGATAGGACAAGCCAGTTTAGTCTAGTTTCTAAATCAGGTTAGAAACCAGGAGATGGTGAGTTCTAGTCCCACCTAAGGCATGAAAACCAAGTGGGTGACTTTGGGCTAGTCATTTCTCTCTCAGCTCACAGAGTTGTTGCTGTGGGGAAAATAGGAGGAGTAATAGGTATACTCATTTCCTTATTTATAAAAATAATAAAGTTTTTATTTTATTTTATTTTAATAATATTTATATACCGCCCTCTCCCGAGGGACTCAGGGCGGTGTACAACAGTAAAATCACATTAAAAAACAGTATAAAAAAGTTGGGATATAAAGAAATAAAATGACCCATTGTTTTTAAAAATAACACTTTGTATTGCATTTATACATCATATCAAGACATACTGTGTACATATGCTCTACAGAGCAGCAGTAGATAACTGGATGGACTATAAACCATGAATAGAAAGAAAAGGTCCAGAAAGTTCTAAGACATAAGGTAGCATTGTTATCATACAGTAATTGTAATGGTACCAAAGTCCTTTCAGGTAAATAATTCAATAACAGTATTATGTTATGCCTCTCTATTACATCATTTAAAGTTGTTATTGCATTAACTCCAACCTTTTGTACAAAGTTGACATTTTTCCCTTGGCAAGTGTTTAATTATTATTTTTAGGAGATTCATTATTTTGCTAAGAATAAGTCGCCCTGACCCTTGACAATGCTTGTAAATTGTACAGTTTACAAAATGATTTTTTTATTATTATTTTTGTGCTTCATAACTTTAAAACCTCTGGCTGGCTGAGGGTGTACATCATGAAGTATGTCAGGATAACTAGGTTAGTGCTCTGAGATTACAAATTAGCTTCATCTTCCTTCATCTCTGCTACATATTTTTGACAAATTATGAAGAGAGTGCTCCTTAATGGGAACTTTGTCAGCGGAATCAAAATGAATCAAACCTATGAGAGAAACCATTCAATAGAAGCGGTTTAAAATGTTTAAACAATGTGGCTATAAGATCATCATTTAAGCCCAGAGATAGTCTCTGCATACCTTTCCAGCAGAGCATGACACTTGGAAAATTAGTGTAGAGGCCTTTGACAGCACTCTATAATCAATGTTTCTTAGCAAAGCCTAAAATAATCCTAGGAGAGCATGCATAACTAATAGTAACCTGCACGATATTAAACACCATGATATCCTTAGATTTCTGCCTCTTCTAGGGTGTTCAAGTAAAAAACTCATTTTTTTTTACAAAGACCTCACATTTCATTCTTTTGCACATTTTGTGAAATTTTGCCAATATTATTTGCAAAGAAATTGTACGGATTAGTTCAAAGAATTAGTTCAAAGAGCAATCATTTTAAGATTTAATTACATTATGACTTCTATTGAGATCAATTATCTTTACTGCCCATACACAGAAATTTTACTGGATAAACAAACACATTTTCTTACTTTACCATGACAACACGAAGAGGGCAGCCCAGTGCAGGCATTTAGCTGCACACACATAGACATACATTGTTTAAGAACCTGGTTGCTGGAAAAAAACTATTTAAAAGTTTTGAACGAAGAATTGAAAAAAGGATCACAAAATTTATTAGTGCTTCCAACTGTGGATAAAGATGAAAAATTTCCCTGAAGATTCCACCAGTTTTCATTCAGATATATCTATTAAACACAGAAAGCTTTTTTTTCCAGGCCCCATGTGCTCAAAAGTCACTGGAAGTAAAGCAATGGTTTGCCCAACTTTTTCATCATGCACACTTGCAATCAAAGGCTTGATACCATCCTTGATGAAGCTAACATTTTGGTGAAAAATTTCCATTCTGTGGGTCAGCCATGTTTATATAAAAAACAGATTCTCAGAAAATGTAATTCATTATTGAACTGGGCAGGAAATGCCCATCCTATGTTTGCTGGGCCAGCCTTAAAAGAGGAGCCATTTTCAGAGACTTTCCATTTTTACTAGTTTTCATTGGGTGTGCAGAGATTGATTTACAAAATGGAAGCTGCAGAGCTTCATGTTTTCTTTTTCCAGTTTTTTTTCTCCCTTCAAATGTTTCCGGTGGTAGAGAAATCTCCCTGAGTAGTTTAACGGTAATGGGTTTTCACTTGGTTTCTCCCTTCCACAAAAGAGAAGGCTGATAATTCAGTCCAAAACTATTTCCAATATTTAAAACAGAATTCTAATTTTCCTCAGACTTGGAATTATGCATATTTCACTCTCAGTCTGCGCTCATGGATTGAATCCTTTACAGTTATGGTGTCATTGTTCAGTAGCAATCCAAGTGTGTGCCTTTCTATTGCAGCTTTGAGGAATACAAAAATACAATTTTGATTTAGACAAAGCCAAAATTGGGTTAGCCGAGTAATAACTACTTAATCTGTGTTACTTTTACCTTTAGGGGCTGGATCCACCTTCCAGAATCCAGCATATTAAAGACTCTTGAAATCTTGATTAAAAGAATGTATATCATGCATGCCTGGATGTGTGTATTGGAAGTATCTACGTTGTTGTTTTTTTTGTTGTTTTTAAGAATCCTCTTTTGCCATATCTAAGTAGTTTAAGTCTTACTGGGATAAAGAAACATACAGAATATCTTTTCCAGTAAAACAATAACTGCTCTCAAGGGGATAAAGAAAGCAAAAGGTCTTTGTGTGATTTCTTTCTGAAAATATTCTTTAAAACTTATACTTTCTTCCTCCTCTCCCCCCATTTTTTTTTAAATAATGGGGTAGGGAGTAGTGAAGATAAGCAAAGATGTACATAACACTCCTAATCTTCTGTTATGACAGTTTATGTCTCCCATCCAACTTATTTAGCTCCAATGTCTGGGAAATAGACACAATGTCCACCTTATGGAATGCTATTTAACTTAAAATGTTCCCTTTAGAATAGAAACTTCTTTTGTCCTCCCCTAGTTTTTTTTTTCCTAGGTTCTCAGGAATTGCTCCTTCTTCAGAAGAAATGGCCTTATTCATCATTCGGAAATTTAAAGGAATGAAATACTTTTATTATTACCATCGGGAAGAAAATTCCCATAGAAAGAGTTGTTTGCGAGAAGTTGTGAAAAGGGAGAAGGGAAAAATGGAGCCGCATTCTATGCCCTTATACAGCTTTAATCATTCCCTTTCAGCTGTTATCAATTTAAAACCAATGAAACTCCCACACTGAGTCCATTTGAGCAGTCAATTTTAATATCTTGAGGCATCTGTAGTTATTCTGAATTGGCTGCAAAAGCAGAACTAACAACTTAAGCTCTAACCATAAGTCTACATCAGCCTGGTAACCCATACATCAAACACCGACAGTTAGTCAATACTGTAGGATGGAAAAAAAACAACCACCACCACCTTTTTAAAGAAGAGCAGTCTATTCACAACGTGTTCAGCAGCATGGTTCGCATTCTGGGTTTCAGATATATGCACATAAAAACCATCCATTAGGAGCAGTAGTGGACATGACAGCTTTGAGCAGGGATATAAAAGGAGACAAGAGGAAAGATAGGAGAGTCATTCTGCTATTTTGAGGCATGAAATATGATGATTATAGCTCCTATGACCTGACCATCCTATTTTTTTTTATAAAAAAGGCCAGAGTTTGAAGACAAGAAAAACCTATGAATTGTTCATTCCCTAAAAGCCAGGTAGCAGATTTTCCCAGGTACCCCCAGATTTTCTGAGGGTGAAAAATTAAAAGCATCTATGGGTGGAAAACCAGAGCATACAACAAAATGCTAGGCTTTAAGGAAGAACAATTTGCTGGTGAGGAAGGACTGTCAGGTCCCAGACCAAGAACGACACGTGGTCATTCTTTTGAGCTGAGTTCTTTCTTGTTCCACATCTATAGACAAAATCCTGCTAGACCAGGGTTGTCAAACTCACGTCATCATGGCAACATCATATGACATATTGGGACTTTTTTCCCCTTTGCTAAACCAGGTGGGGGCATGGCCAGCGCGTGATGCATCCGGTCCACGGGCTGTGAGCCCTATGCTAGACTGTGGACTCTACCTTCCACATCTACAATATATTCTGTGGACTATTCAGGAGCAACTGTCTTCATCCTCTTCTCCCACACATAATATCTGAGTTGAATTTCCTCTTACTTCTCTGGAATGTATCCCCTCCCTCCAGGACATACACCTCCTCACTACATTCCATCACTGGACTTACAACCATTCATTGAAAAAAAAAAGCATTGAAAAAAGTGACTTATGACTGTTGTTCACTCTTACGACTGTTGAAGCATCCCCATGATCATGTGATCACAATTCAGACTCTTGGCAATTGGCTAATATGCATGACAGTGGCAGTATCCGGGGTCTTGTGATCACCTTTTGTGACCTTCTGACAAGCAAAGTCAATGGAGAAGCCAGATTCACTTCACAACTGTGTTACTAACTTAACAACTGCAGCAATTCACTTAACAACCATGGCAAGAAAAATTATAAAATGGGACAATGCTCACTTAACTGTCTTGCATAACAGCAGACATTTTGGGCTCAATTGTTGTTGTAAGTTGAGAAATACCTGTATTCCCAAATAGTCTTCTGGGCTGTTAGCCATTAAAGGGTCCCCACTGTGTCCTTTTTTGCAGCAGACTGAATGCTGGAGCAGGATTTGTGAATCAAGCTCTGATTCTGTGTTTTTTGAAATCTTGTTGTACAAGCAATTAATATGTGCTTCTTACATCTGAACAAAACGTTTCATAGAAATTAATGGAAAAAGTTAACCAGTGTTTCTCTGGAAATTTTGCCAGAAGTGCACTAATCAGCAAGATATAACTGAACAAAGAATGCAGTCTATAGCATCATATACTGTAAACCTTATATACATTGCTCTGTTTTGGTAATGGTTTAGAAGAAAGCATGTAATATTTTAACAACTTTTAAATATTAATAGTTTTATTTTCCC
The DNA here is from genome assembly GCA_032468235.1 of Pseudoxyrhopus heterurus. Lineage (NCBI taxonomy): Eukaryota > Metazoa > Chordata > Lepidosauria > Squamata > Pseudoxyrhopus > Pseudoxyrhopus heterurus. Next base: position 66,602 of record JANHJO010009586.1, read on the forward strand.
CCAAAACTATAATGTTTATATAAAATCTGGGGAAGCTCTGGATAGTACATAAGGCTAACTCCAAAGGTTTAATTGCTGACAAGACAGAAGATTTCTGAGTAAAAATATTTCCTACTACCTTCTCCTATTGGCATCTTATGATTTATCACTTGTTGTTTATCTCTTATGATTTGTGATTGTATCTTATGATTTATGAATTATGGCTTATCACTTTGTTGTTTGTATGTACACTGAGAGCTTATGCATCCGAGACAAATTCTTTGTCTGCCCAATCGCATTTGGCCAATAAAGAATATTCCAACTGCAGAGCAAATCTGATCAACTTCATTCAGAAGCCATTGAAAAACACTGATTTACAATGTACAACCACATTGGCCTTAAAATTTACTTAGGTCACCTAGATTATGGGCAATGGAGGTTGAAATGTCATCAGATTGTGCTTTGGACTTGGATGACCCAACCTATGCTCAAACAGAATTTGTACTACAATGTTTGATTTTTGGACAGAAGTCTCTATTATAAATTATGGTTACCAAACACTGTTCCTGGTTGATTTGCTTAGTGTTATGAAAGGATCAAGCGTGTAAAGAAAACTGTAGTGTATCATAGTCATGTGATCTTTAACTGTATAACTGAGTTGTGTGATTTACCTTCTTTCCTCAACAGAGTATCTTGTGTCATTATTTATATAGATCTGAGTCTGTTGCATATCCCTGAAATAGTATATTGAGACCTAAAAGATTAAAACAATTTAATAAATAGAATTATAATCAAGAAATACTATCTAAAAATAGGAGGCATCTGATACATGTTATAGGCAGTGTCATAAAGCTACTTCTAATTTACTTTACAACTAAATTAATTAAATTAAAATTTGTTATGTTTTCAAAAACAAAAAACCAAATTATCATCACCTCTACCCAAAGATTATATGGAATATTGTTTTATGTTTCCATTTTTAAATCTAAACTGAGTTTTCTGTTATTTCATTAACTGTAAACTTCTCGATAGTAAATTTTGGAATAAGTCATTAATCTGTTAAATATATAAAAAGTGCTACTGAGAAGCTTTTTTTAAAATTGAAATAAATGTTTGTGTTTGAAGTCTATATTTTCCACCTAGTATTCCCCCTAAATCCTTCAATTAATTCCAGAGAATCAGTAACTGGACAAAATTCCCATGCCCTTGCTCTACAGTAAGCCTATCCTAGATGGCCATTACATACAGCAAAAAAAAAGTGCATTACTTAAGATGAGCAAAAGACATACTATCTAAATTCATTATTTGCAGAGGATTTTGGAATTAATCTGAAAATAACATGTGATGTCAGGACTATAATTTGCCATCCCACATTTACACTATTGACTATCAGGCCTTATAGATAAGACAGATAGACATAGTTAAAATTCCATTTTACATTGAGAGCAGATTATTTCTGGAAACAGCTCTGTCAATGGACAATGACATTTTATCTATAGCCCTTTTCAAGCATTTAGACCAGGGGTGTCAAACTCGATTTCACTGAAGCCACATCAGGGTTGTGTTTGACTTCAGGGGGCCGGGTGGGGATGGCCAGTGTGGGCATGGTCAGCTCAACAACACTCATGTCGGGGGGCCCTGTGCTGGCCCAAGTGGTCTGCCAGCAAAAATGGAGCTCCAGTAAAAAATTGTCCGGTGACTTCTGATTTGAGAAGGCCGAGGTGGGCGTAACGTTTGTGGTGTTTGTAGCCTTCCTTATTTTCCCAATCACTTTCTCAATCTTTCTGATGATTCTCCTTGCCTCTTTTAATATTTCCACTCTCCCACCCAGTTCCATGCTCCGCTCTATTTCAATAACAGTGCTTACATAGATATTTGCTTTTTTAAAAAAATACCCTAAATAATTTTATCAATTGCTTACAATCTACCAAAAAAGATACAATGCTATTTTTTAAATAATGCAATATGTTCTAATACTATATAGTATTTGTTCTTATAATTATTATATAATATAAATTATTGGTGGAGATCAACCCTGACTGCTCTTTAGAAGGCCAGATCCTGAAGATGAAACTCAAATACTTTGGCCACCTCATGAG
>JANHJO010009586.1:188065-198215 GCA_032468235.1 Pseudoxyrhopus heterurus
GAGAATCGGTAGCGATAATTTTAATTGGATCGGAGAACCAGCAAATACCACCTCTGATTGGCTGATCACATAGCCACACCTACAGAACTGGTAGTAAAAAAAATTGAATTCCACCACTGGTGATGACAACATGTTGCAAATTTGACACTCCTGACTTACAAGAAAAGAAGTCTAGTTCAAAAAGATGATTTTTCAAGAGGCAACTGGACTTTCTTGTTTTTCTTTCAAGATGTTTTGCTTCTCATCCAAGAAACTTCTCCAGCACTGGCTGAATGGTGGGGAATGGAAGGAACTCCACAGACAAAAGAAGTCTAGACTTATATGACATTAACCAGTGTAAGCTAGTCTCATCCTAGCTCACTGCATTTCTGGGCAGGATGATCAAATGGAACAAATAATTCTCAATCTGAGTACAAAATAACACAGTTGGAAGGACCTTGGAGGCCTTCAATTCCCTGTCCAAACAGGAGATCTATACCATTCCAGACAAATGGCTGTCCAATCCCTTCTTAAAAGTCTCCAGTGATGGAGCTTCCACAAGTTCTGAAGGCAAGCAATTCCCCCTGGTTAATTGTTCTCACGATCAGGAAATTTCTTCTTAATTGTAGGTTGGATCTCTCTTTGACAAGTTTCCATCTGCTCTTGGGTGCATTGGAGAATAGATTCATTGCAACTAGATTTCAATATTGGCCACACTCAGTTCTTCTAGACTGAAGCTTCTTAAGAGAAAGGCAGCAGAACTGTGGCCCTAGTGATGCTCTTGGATCTCCTAATGCTTTTTAATACCATCATTTATAAGCAACACTTGCTGATAGCCTTTTCTTTCCAAGCCAAGTCTGACAGAATACTTTGAACTCTTGGCACTGTTTCTTTGAGATGTTACAGGATTCTTTTTTTTTTTCAATTTTTATGTGAATATTAGGTATGAACATTCTGGGAAATGTTACTTATTGAAAGATTTACTCTGAGTACATAGATAGTTGTCAGATTACAACCATTCATTTAGCAACTGTTCAAAGTTACAATGGTACTGAAAAAAAAGTGACTTATGATCAGTCCTCACGCTTAGAACATTGTAATTTTCCTACAATTAGGGAGTGGCAATTTGGGCATTTGGCAACTACCATGTGTCTATGAGAGTTGCAACCTTCCCAGCCACCTTCTGCCAAGCATTGTAAATTAAGCAAAGCCAGATTCATTTAACTGAGCACGGTAATGCAATGCCTCCCTTAAGGACTGCATCCTTTGGTGAAAGAAGTTCCAATCCCAACTGTGGTCATAAATAGAGGGCTACCTGTATATTCAATTGTGGAAATAAATTAGGTGAGAGGAAGCAAACCCAGCCTGGAGAAGTAAATGTACTTTTGGTCTGTAGTTTCTTGACATGAACAAATAGTTTTTAACCTGATCTAAATCAGAACATGCTACTCGAAAGGATCAGATTTTAATGTAAGATTGCATACTGACAAATAACAACGATATATTTATATCCACCTTTTTGGGGGGAGCTCAAGATGATCCACATGAGATGATTTATAATTTTAGTCCCATAACAATCACCTTTTGAATTGAAAAGCTACATCATAACGTTTCATTGTCAAGTGATTTCTATAGTTCCAAAGGTATTTTATTAGATTTGGCTAACAAACCTGCTGTTACTTTTTCCTTAGAGAAGACCATTCCTCCAGAAGTACCTAACCTCAATAATATCTAGCCTAGTCTACTTTGATATGTTGTACATGAGGCTGCTATCACATAGTGTAGTAATGAAAAATTGACTACACTATTATTAACTGAAGCTGGATATCTTAAACACCTTACAGTTGTACTCTGACCTGTGAATTGGCTGCCAGTTCTTTGCTGGGCCCAGTTTAAATTGTTAGTTTTCTAGGAAGATGATAAATAGACATTTATTCTTTTTTTAAAAAAAAACACCTTTTCCTTCTGACTAAAGTCCTCATATCAATTCTGGGCTTTCTCGGCTTCTTCTCAGCTTCTACTCTTTCGGCTTCTTCTCAGTTAGACCAAACTTGTCTGTAGTGGACAAAGCCCAAAAAGTTGATTTTGAACTTTAAGATGTGCTGTCCTCCTTAAAATAACCAAAAATGAAGTAAATATTATTTACAGAAATGGCTGTGTATATGTGTGTAGGGGGTAGAAAAATAAGTATTTTCCTGAGGCGAGAGACAGTGAGCATGAAGCCAACACTCTCACAATGATAGATGATAGAATTATTTTCCTGTCAGTTGCTGTGACAGTCCTTTAACACCACAATTTGCAGTTCAGCTCCCTTGAAAGTGACGCGGCACCATGTAAGTAAGATCAAGGTGACAACTAGCTCTTTTATGCTGCAGAGTGGTCATTATTTAGGGAATATGTTGCTCCTTTTGTGCTATTTCTTTATTTATTTCCTGCAAGGAACACCAGCGCTCTTTCGCTCTCTCACACACACGTACACAATATCTCAATCGATCTTGGCGGAATAATTTAAAAAAACCCAGAGGAGGGTTAATCCTTTGCCCCAAATTTCAAAGTGCAGTACTGCATTATTAGGATGCTTGATACCACAAAGAAAATACTGACTCAGCTGGTGAATCCAACTGGATTTCTTGTTCATTATTTAAAGACCCGCCAACAAGGACATTCTGTTCAATAGCCCTCTAACCAGAGAGCTGCCCACACTGTGTAAATTCTCTCCTCATGGTTCTTTAAGTAAGGTTAAGCACATTTAAGATTACATGGTGAGCTATTTTTACATAAAGTTAGTAATACCGGTTTGTTAGCTGTGGCAATTTCACACAGAAAGCCTTTTGTTGGAAACTGAATTTCTCATGTAATAATTAGCAGTGGAATATTACCCCAAAACAGGTGTCTGTAGCCTGTCAAAGTCAGAACAGGTGATTTAGAATTAGCGTATTAAAAGAACTGTGAATTAGCGAAGCAAAAACGTGTTAATTTCTTGTTCCATCTGTTAATATGAATCCACTGCCAAATATTTTACTTTGTAGTACTGTGTGCTGAGATTGGCAAGAACATACACTATAAAAAAAAGTTTAAAGGCCTGAATGTTTAAAAATCATGACATACGTTACTGCAAAAATAACTTCTACATTTTGAAAAGGGATGTATTTATTTTTTCTTTTGTGTCTTTGGAAACTTCGGCGTATAGTTCACCATACATTAAATACAGTTAAAGTATCGTGGACCAGACTGAGACTTTATTTTAGAATTTCAGCACTGAAAAGAAGAGCATTCTTAATAAAAATTAAAGTAAAGGAATAATTCCCAAAGCTAAGAGAGATATAGAATCTCAAAGAATATGCATTATAAAAGGATAGTTATTAGAGCCAAAGGAAACTTCCACATACAGAGGCAGTGTACCAGAGGTTAGCATTAAATTATGGAAAGTAATCATAACCATAACAATAGTTTACAGGTTCCAGAAGTACTTAGAATTGTTGGAGCTTGATTTGGGATTGTTTTAAAATGTTCTTAAAAGATGTGTTCTATCTTCTTACAAGGTAAAGAGGTAAAAAAATAAATACATCCCTTTTCAAAATGTAGGGAGTTATTTTTGCAGTAATGTTGTAGTTTTACCAAGTAAAAATAAATTCAATGCCAATCCTGAGAAACAACTCCCTCAGGATAGGATAAAGTTTTTTATAAAAGTGCATTGGATCACACTAAGTAAGCAACAGTTTGAATTTTTTATATCCAGTAGCGCTTAATTAGAATGAAAGAGTATAATAACAAAACATATGAAAATCTATTTTATGTGTACATATTATGTGTTCATATGTTGCGCATTTTATATATTCATGTAACATGCATATCTGCAGTTTGCCTACCAGTACAACCTATGATTTAACCATCTTGTTCCAAAATGACCCATCATCTATACAAAAAATATTTTTTAAAATATTGAGATTCTTTGACGATTTGAAAATAAATGTCCTTTCATAGCTCTAGCCAGTTTGTGAAGAAAATAATAGAGTGGGCTTCTTAAAATTTATACCAGGAGAAATTTCCCCACAAGGAAAGTCAGCTTATCACCAAAGATAGACATTCATATTTACGCCCCTTCACTCCCTCCTAAGAAAGTAAATATAAGAACACCAAGGAATCCATAAGAATTTCTACAAAATGTCTTCTAATTTCTCTTCTCTTCTGAAATCTTCTATATCTATAAAAGAGACTGTGTGTGTGTTTGTTTGTGGGTATGTGCCGAATAGGCTCCTGCATCCCTCCACCAATCTAGCCTAAACTTACCAGGTACATACTTTGGACTCTGGAGACGAGAACTGTGGGGGTCACGAACCATGTTGGCCCTTTCACCCCCAAAATTGGTGCCAAAGGGGACACCCCCACACCTCTGCAGCCACAAACCTCTACTGAGCATGTGCGGAGGCCTCTGGAGCTGCCCAGGCAGCAACTGCCAATACAGACAATGCATGCAAATCAGAGGCTCTCCAGCCAATAGAGGCAAGGCATGCAAATCGGGCAAACAACACTGGAAATTGTAGGCTCCAGGATTCCCTGCTTCCACCATGTCGCAGCAAGGCATAAATACCCAGGCAAAGCAGGGTTATCAGCTAGTAATTTATAAAACAAATGGATAAAACTGGCAGGGGAAAAAATTGATACATTTCTCTACCCAGCACCAGCTTACATACAGGCAGACCTCAATTTATGACCAAAACCGAGACCAGAATTTCTGTGGCTCAGCAAGATGGTTGATAAGTGAGCATGCTCAATTTTACACTCTTCCCTTTTTTGTGCCATGGTTGTTAAGCAAATCACTGCAGTTGTTAAGTGAATCATGTGGTCATTAAGCAAATCCGGCTACCCATTGATTTTGCTTATGGGAAGCCAGCTAAAAAAGTTGCAAAATGGTGACTATTTGGAATGCTGCAACCGTCATGAATACATGCCGGTTGCCACACGTGCCCAAAGTTTGGTTCTGAGTCTGTGGGCTGCTACAACCGTTTCAAGTGCGAGAACTGGTTCCAAGTCACTTTTTAAAATGCCATTGTAAATTCAACAGTTGCTAAATGAAGGGTTGTAAGTAAGAGGACCATTGAAAGTTTATATATTAGTAGGAAAGACAAAGATTGCTACTAACCAGAAACGGTGATTCATTTTTAGGGAAAAGCGTTAAGCACTGTAAAAGCACAGAACTAACATTGCAGTGATGTTGAATAAATACAAAGATAGCACACTCAGGGGAGCACTGAGCTTCAGTTCAATTTAGAAAGTTGTTTTTAAACGATGCAAGAATATTTTAAATATTGACAAATGTTAACTTCTCAGGTACAGAACATTTATAATTACCTGCAACCTTTCGATAGGAAAACATATTCTGAAAACTTTTAGCTGATAACATTATGAATAAGCACCTATTGTGCCACAGCCACAAAGCAGCGAAATGAATACCTTTGATAGCCACATCTAGCAAAGAGAAAGGAAGGTAAAATGGACTATAAAAACTGGATCCATCTGTTCTCTCTTGTTCTACCTATCGGATCCATCTGTTCTATCTTAATTTCCATCACCTATTTCTTCCCTTCTGTCAAGTGCATTTAATTTTTAAAGGAAATCTATTCCATGACTTTTGTATTTTGAAGCGAAGAAACCTACAGCAGTTATATTATTAGAAATGAAATTTAAACTTGCAAAACATGTTGCTAAAGTGTAAATTGTTTCAATTCCTAATGCAGCTATCAGAAAAAGTAAATTTGAATGTTCTTTAAAAAAAATCTATTTCATCAGAACGTCTGTCCTTAAACTACAGTTCTCCGAAGTGGTTTATATTGATTCTCAATGGTTGATGGGACTATCCAAGGAGTCATTAATATTATGGGTGGTTCTTGAGTTATGACCACAACAGAGACCAGAATTTTGGTTGCGATTTCAATTGGAGTTTGAATAAATAAAATTTTCACTGCTTTGATTCCTAGAGTAGATACCTTCAAAAGAAGATTTGTTATCTGTTTACACTGGGCCTTATTTCTGATATCACAATCTTGACATAGGAAGTATTGTAGCAAACGTTGGGCTTTATGTGAACCAAATAATAGCAATAACAATAGCCCTTAGACCAGGGGTAAAAAACTCAAGGCCTGGGGGCCAGATCCGGCCCATTGAGTGCTTAGATCTGGCCTGCAGGGCTGACCTGGAAATAGCGAAGGACCGGGCCACGGTGCCTCTGCCAGCGAAAACGGAGCTCGGGAGGGCCGCCCTCCTGAGCTCCATTTTCGCTGGCAGAGGGTTACAGGAGGCCATCACAGCTAAAACTGAGCTCGGGAGCCTGTTTTCGCTGGCAGAGTGCTTGGGCCACCACAGGCACCCCAACACAAATGATGTCAAGTTGGCCACGCTTACCCTGGCCACCCCACCCCACCTCCCTGAGGTCAAACACAACCCTGATGCGGCCCTCAGTGAAATTGAGTTTGACAACCCTGATCTGTAGCATCATAGTACTTTACAGCTCTCTGAGCAGTTTACAGATGTCAGCATATTGCCCCCAACAATCTGGGTCCTCATTTTACAAACCTCGGAAGGATGGAAGGCCGAGTCAACCTTCAGTCAATCAAGGCTTATTCATATATTTGCCATGGTCAAAGTTTTGGATTTGTTCATAATATTAAAGGCATTCTTCTGAATTAATTTGGAGAGTATAAATTTTGTTTTGTTTTGTTTTTATAGGCAGAAATATAAGACTGAATTTAAATAAATGCAATATTTTGCCAGATTACTATTAAAAGGCTGCAACTATCCTACCTAATCATAGATCAATTGCCATTTAGTCCGATAACTCCTAAATTAAAACTGATAGGACTGATTTGAATAAATCCAGAATCTGTATCCTTCTTGATCCTAGAATACATTCAATCTCAGTCTGTGAATGCTGCATACAAATACTAGAAACTGTAACATTTCCAAGTCTAGCAAGACATGTTTATCCATGGAAATACTGTCTTTATTTACTTCATATACTGTACGTAAACATAAATTCTTCTTAGCTTTTACAAATTGACAAGAATAATAGCTAAAGTATTTTTTTTATAATAATGAACAATTTGAGGAAATAAAGGAGATTGTATGTCTTGTTTATCTCACATTCCCTGGTTTAATGATGGGTTATGCAAATTAAATTCATATTTATGCCTGCTAGGACCTGCTAAAGGAAAGCAAGAGTTAAGCTGGCATTTCCACTGCTTGACCCTATTATATCAACATCCTGACTCTTTTTCCTTCACTGACAAATGACATAAATCACAGCCCTAAGAACTACCTATAGGAAACTTTGATTGTTCTCCACATTTGGACAGAAGCATAGTTAGGCTGTTGACATCTTTTGCACATTTAAAATAAATTGGTCACATTCTTTCTCAGGGAGTGGGCCCCACTGTCTATATTTATAAAAGACAGCCTGCCAACATTTTTAACTTTCTGGTGATAAAGTTTCTTTTTTAATGCTTGATAATTCAGTGTAAATGTCAGATTAGACTTTAAAATAGAACATATATATTTGTTCATAATATTTAAGAAATACAATGCCATTATGCCATTATCAGCAGTAAAATACATCTAATCTTGATATAGCATCACCTTTAACAAATGCCTGTGTGGCAGGGGAAAATCCAGCGAAAGCATTTTATGTACTTTTAAAATATACAATACATTAAAGGTTTGGTGACTTATCTGAAAAGACGTGTTTTTGGCCCATAAATAAACGAGGAAAGAGAAGAACTTGTCAGAAAGCAAATGAAGTATGTAAATGAAATCTAAGGTACGGGAGCACCACTTCTTTGTATAAATAACTCAGTTAACAATTTTTATGAATATATACAGCTACTTTGCTTCAGAAAAAACAAATTCATTGCTTTTTTTTTTTCAAAGAATGGATTAGAACAATTTATTTTATAAGATTTGGATAGACAGCATAAGAAATGAAATGGTTATCTATGGCAAATAAATATAATCATTATTCAAGCCACATCTATTTCATGTTCATAATGAGATCCACCTCATTCAAATTCCCTTCGATTGGAGCACTGCTGAGGAATCAAGAACAAGATTTCATAGGTAATGATTGCTAATCTTATAATAATCTTATGGCATAATACAATTATTTAAAATTGACTACACTATTTCTATAGTGTAACAGTTTTTTGGGCAGAGCGATATCATGTTGAATTGATGAAACTACCTAGGGCAAATAGCAATATTCCAATATTTGAGGGGCTTCTACATAATATTCAATAATATAGGAATATTATTCCAATATTTAAGGGGCTCCTACAAAGAGGAGGGTGTCAATCTATTCTCCAAAGCAACTGAGGGTAGGACAAGAAACGAAGGATGGAAACTAACCAAGGAGAAAAGCAACCTAGAACTAAGGAGAAATTTCCTAACTGTGAGAACAATTAATCAGTGGAAAGGCTTGCCTTCAGAAGTTGTGGGTGGTCCATCACTGGAGGCTTTCAAAAAGAGAATGGGCAACATTTGTCTGAAATGATTATAGAGATTGTTGTTTTTTAAAAGTACTAATCAGATATGTGGCAGTGTTTTTTTTTTAAATAGCAAGCCAAATAGAGACCAATATGGTGAAACAAAGGAAAGAAAAAAAATGCAAACAATAATTCTATAGTCTTCCTGCAATGGCTACAATTTATAGTCTAGAGTAGAGTACGATGACTCTCCACTTGGATTTTTTACCTTAATTTAAAATAGAGGTACCTATATTTGCTATCACACTTTGAATTTAAACAAAAGTAAATCTCAAATGATATTCCTGGTCATTCTTTAGACCCAATTACTATATCAATGGTAGATTATCTTATTGTAATGATTACTGTCACATGCTAAACTGTATCCTAAACAAGTTATTTACAGGTAGTCCATGCTCAATGACCACAACTGGGGCCAGAATCTCAGTCATTGAACAAAGTGATCACTTAAGTGAGATATCATGTGAGTTCTTCACTCAACAATCTCAACTTTGGCATTCCTGGTTGTGGTTGTTAAATGATCTCATAGGTTGTTAAATAAAGTCCTAGGTAAAAAGCATGAGGTAAAGAGTCTTTGGGGGGATATCATGGGAGGTCCAGGGCAGCCTGAAAATGACTTTCTCTCCATCCAGGAACTAAACATCCTTTCTGCTGAAATCTAAGCAGGATTTTCAGTCCCTGAGTCAGGAGACACTTGCAGGTAGCCTGCACTGGTCCTCCCCCACTATGAGGCATCCCCTGATCCTTATGTTATCATGCTGCCTCTCTGTTTTGGGGCTGTAAATCCTGCTTGGGTTTTGGGACAAATCTTATTTAGCCAGTCCCCAGAGACAAGAGGACTGCCTCTGGTTTCTGAGGCTGGCTGAAAACACCCCATATTGTAAAATGGTCCATGCCAAAATCCTGCTTGGATTTCCTTCTACTGCCTTTCTATCTTCTGACTCTCTGCACAATTATGGAGCTGCAGCAGTATTTCTTTAACTCATATAAAAAGAGTGTATCCGTTTTGCCAATTGGCTTATTCCAGTTTCCAATCTCTATGTCTTGAGACTAAAAGGGTGAGGAAGCTTTTTCATCCACATTTTATTTATTTATATTCCACCCATTGCTGCTATCTATATCATCTATACCAGGGGAGTCAAACTCATGTCATCACGGCTGCATCACATGATATATCAGGACTTTCCCTCCCTTTACTAAACTGGGCATGGGCATGGCCAGCACATGACACATCTGGCCTATGGGCTGGGAGTTTGACAGCTCTGATCTATACCATTTATCTCTATATCTATCCAGCATGGCAGGACTTAACCAAGATTCAGTGGGCTTAATTGAGGCTCAGTCCTGATTCAGAAATGATCATGTTTATAGGATCACCTATTTAAATTATCTAATTAAGCCTGTTGTGAGAACTCGTATATGAGTTGACTAAAAATAATATGAATACATAGTTCAATTAATAATAGAAATACATCTGATAGATAAATCTTGATATATATTATAAGTAAATATACAACAACCATATATTGGCCCTCAGGGTATGTATAATTATGTATCCTTGGCTGGGCATTCATTTTTTTTGTTTTTCCAACTAAAGAAAAGAATTCACAAGAGCAAAGCATGAGAAGACAGAATAG
>JANHJO010009586.1:269517-285108 GCA_032468235.1 Pseudoxyrhopus heterurus
AAACAGAGGTCTCAATATTAAAACAGTGCATGTTAAATAAACAGAAATTAAATAAGTTAAGTCCTATTTTGCATTTTCTCCTTGAAAATGTCATACATAGCATTTCCTTCCAATTTTTTTTTTTCCTACAAGACCTCCCGCTTTTTAAGGCTGAGCTGGGAGATAATAATTGCCCCCAAATCACTCAATGATTTTTGGTTCTTGAGAGTGAACTTCAACCTATATTTCTTCAATACTGATCCAGTAACTTAACCACTATATCACACTAGAATTTATAATTAAGGCATCTTAAACAAAATGCCCCCAGTCTTACAAGGGGGAAATTGTATGAAATACTACACCAATGTTTATGTTGCCAGTGCTGACAAAAGAAACTTTCCACACTGTTATTCAAGGTATAATAAAAACTTGTACCAGAAAAAAAAAAAGAGTATGATGCATTAAGTTGCCCTCCAGAATGTAAGAACTGCAGCTGGAATCACATCTGTGTTTAAGTCCGTAATCCTCAAAACATCCTTATTGACTTCAGTGGGACTATTCTAAAATAATCAGTTGGAAGTCTAAATGGCTCCGGAATTGGCACTTGATAAGTGAATAGTCGCAATCACACTCTGAATATGGTACATCATTATAGTGGATGGTACATCATTTTCTGAAGCAGAGAGGACATACTACAGAATTTGAAATACAACATGCAGTAACTAACTAGTAACTTTTTTTTCTTTTCAAATACTGCTTTGCCATAATATGAACTGTAATAAACTATAATATGTTGATATGGGTCAAAGCACAACTACACAGTAATAAAAATTAAATGGTAAGCATATATTAGGGTATTAAGCTAGGACTGGGAATATTCCAAATTCAAATGTTTATTCTGCCACAAAAATCCATGGGAGATTCTAGACCAAGAATTTTGTGCTTCGCATGATTGTTGTAAGGTTAAATTGTGTGAAGGAGAGTGTATATCTCAACACTTGTAAGAAAGATGGGGTGTCAATGCAATGAATAAATTAACTGATAAAGGAACAGTAAGTAAGCACAAATTCAGAATTTGCTAATAGGTATCACAAGTCTTTGAAATGCACTTCATATTTATCTTGAAAGCTTTTAGATAGAAGACTCTTAATGGTATCAATCAAACAATATTTGGAGACTTAGTCTTTCTCAACCTTAACCTACCTTATAAGTTTTTTGTTGTGGGGAAAATAGAAGGACAGAGGGATATGCGCACCTCTTTGAGTTCCAGAATGAAAAGCAGAATAATAATAAAACTATAGTAGTAGTAGTAGTAGTAGTAGTAGTAGTAGTAGTAGTAGTAGTAGAAGTAGTTTTGAATACAGATGGATCGTCATTTAGAACAGGGGTCTCCAACCTGGCTGGCGAATTCTGGGAATTGAAGTCCACCTGACTTAAAGTTGCCAAGGTTGGAAATCCCTGATTTAGAACACAACATGCCAGATATCACAGTCATCGAAAACGGAAGTATACAATTTATTGATATCGCTGTACCAGGAGACGCCAGAGTCAAAGAAAAAGAACTGGAAAAAAATCACGAAATATCACAACCTGGCCATTGAAATTACGTGATTATGGATGAAACATGTAACTGTGATACCCATTGTCATCAGGGCACCAAGAAGTTTGCAAAATACAACAAGAAGTTGCTGCTTCCTGCTGTAGCACTAGCGGAGCTGCAAAAGACTGTGCTACTCGGAACAACATACATTTTAAGAAGATACTTGGTTGATACCTAGGATGCTGGCAGCAACACGTATCAACCATCAGAGCCAGTCAATTATATTTGTGATATATTTTTAAATGTCCAGTCGACTGAGTTTCATGTTTAATGAATAAAAGAATAATAACAACAATCATAATGATGATGATGATGATGATGAAACTTTTTCACGTTCCTCTTTTTAATAGATTTCTGAGGTCAGAAAAACATGCAATAAACAGTGCAAAAAAAAACCTTCATGATGATAGGAAAATTGAAAATGATGACAGAACCTCCTCATAACATTATACCAACAGGCAATGTAAGTATCAGCTGAAGGCTTGTATAACTCTTGAAAGGGCAACAAAAATTAATAATCCACACATTGAGGGCGAGGATTCTGCTTTTTCAAAGCATTTTCAGAACCATGTGGGTGGTCCTCAGCAGTGCCTTAAACAAATGTTGACTAACTGATTCAGATCTCTTAGGCTGTCTTTTTAATGGCAAATTGAAAACTGAGCCCACATCTGTAAATTTAATTAAACTGTACTTTAAAAGAAATTGGAGAAGTTGGAACAGGCTCTGAGAAAAGCTACCATAATGATAAAAGCTCTAAAATCCAAGACCTGGGTGGAATAATGAACTTAGCTTGACAAAGAGAAGAGATTAAGGGGAGATCTAGATGTCTGTAAATGGGTTGGACTTACTCTCTCTCGGAAATAAGCATGGAGCAAGGTTGAAGCAAAAATAAAAAGAATTTAGGCTGAAAATTAGGAGGAATTTCCTGAAGAATGGAACAAATGAAGAACACCATAGATTAGTAGACTGTTCCATGTTTGAGGCTTTCGAACAAGGGGCTGGGTGATCAATCTGTTAGGAATCATTTTATTACTTCTTGCACAATGCAGGGGTTTAGATTAGACAGGGGTCTCGGAACATGGCAATTTTGAGACTTGTGGACTTCAACTCCCAGAACTCCACAGCCAGCATAGGTCTAGAAGATCTTTAATCCCTTTCCAACTAATAAACTCTGTGGTTCTATGAAGAGTAAAGCATGATTTGTCTGCTTGGTATTAGGGCGAGAAACAAGGGTATGTTGAGTTTGAAGAGATGAACAATCGTGTTAGAGGTCAGTACTGGACAATCTGTGCCTAGGGGTTGCATTCATAAAGTGGGTCAGGTCCCAATAAAAACAATGCTTGATTTATTTTAGCTCAATTCAGAGTTCAATAAATTCATTAAATACTGTCACAGTAATTACTTCCCATATATTTAATAATCTGCTAATCTTTAGATTAACAATTACAGCTGAGCCTAAGCCTTGCCATAGAAGACATCCATGAAGCTCTTTCCTACGTGTCAGGGCCCATCATGAGAACAAATATGGAAGATACAGAGATAACAATAAGCACAAACTTTTCCTTCCTGAAATATTTATATAATTGCTGTAATTATACAATGCTACTTATATGTGTGAGGAGAACATAGCATGGTAATTAAGATGTTGGACAAGAGATAGGAAGGCCCAGGTTGTAACCCACTTTCAGCCAAGGAAGTTAACTGGGTGACTGGGCCAGTCACTCATTCAGTCCAACCTACTTCTCTATATATGCACACTTGAGCTCTCTTGAACCAAAGGCTGGATAAACCTTAGAACTCAATGACTTGAAATAGCTTCTCAACCAAGGTGAATCTTAATCAAAACATACCATATACATATGCCCATTTGGTAAGCCAGTGAAGTAAGGGAGAAGATATTATAGCAATAGCACTTAGACTTATATACCATTTCATAGTGCTTTATAGTCTTCTCTAAGCAATTTACAGAGTCAGCATATTGCCCCCAACAATCTGGGTCCTCATTTTACCAACCTTGGAAGGGTGGAAGGCTGAGTCAACCTTGAGCCAGTGAGGATTGAATTCCTAGCAGTGGGAAATGAGATAGCCTGAATACTGCATTCTAATCACTGCACCACTGTCCTTACTGATCATTGTCCTTACTGATCCACGGAGCATGCAGTAAAATTCTCAGATAATTCTCATTCTGGGAGAAAATAAAACCCTGTTATATTTAAGAACCTCATTTGATATACAGGTAGTCCTTGAGTTACATGGCCCCAGGACACTACACCGTTATAAATATGAACCAGCTGCCAAGTGTCCAATTTTGATCACATGAACACAGGGATGCTGCAACTGTTGTAAGAGTGAAAAATGATCATAAGCCACCTCTGCCAGTGCCATTGTAACTTTGAACAATCACTAAACCAATGGTTCTGAGTCAAGGACTACCTGTATACTGGTTTGGGTGCATCAATCCATCAAGAAAGTTACTTCAGAGGAAATAAAACTGCTGAGAACCATATAGTATTCCCAGTTTAACTTTAAACAATTATAAATACAATTTCACATTTTTGAGGTGGATTTGGCAGCTCTTTTTCCTCTTGTGGATGCAACCAATTTATAACAGGACATATGACACACAAACCCAAGATGATCTTAGAGCACAGTTCAGGACAACATCCAATGTGTTAAACATACTCTGAGAAAACTGGTTTGTATTGCAAGAAAAAGAGCCATAAGACATAAATTGGCAGGAAGCAGAAGGAATAAAATGGAGTAAGATTTTCAGTGATTTGAACTACCACATTTTCATTAGAAAACAGAATCTTGGGAGCATCTTGCCTCTGTAAAAATGCTTTTGTCACAGACTATATTTTTCCTTCAGGGATGAACAAAGAAAATAAATTGTTCAAAAGCACTCTCTTCTATCAAATACCCTTTTTAAAAAAGTGTGATATTGAGCTTTCCGTAAAGGCAATAACCCACATTTAACTAAAACTACCTGTAACTATAAAGGTGGGTTGTTGTTGTTTTTTGGTAGGGATGGATGGGATTATAAAACTAGAAATATTTTTTTAAAGGACTGCAGAGTGATTTGACAACAAACAGATCACTTAATCTGTAAATTTAGCATGGCAGAAATATAAGAAACAAGTTGCCGTTACCTATTCTTGCCTAATCAATGGTTTTTACATATGGATGTATAAATGGAATCGGCAGCCTGTGTCTTCAGCACATTTTCCAAATGCTTTGTTTTCTTGTACAAAACCAATATGGGCAATTACTTTGCCCTGAGATGCCAACCCTATCAATCCACCATGATTTAATGTCATCCTAATTAAATATCCGCATCTACTTTAGGAGAATTTCCATAAATAAAGCCTCAGACTTGATTATAAGCTTGATGTGAAGTAAACACAACTGTTTTATGTGGCCTATAGAGTTTGGTTTGACAGAAAGGCTGGAAATAAGAATCTTTTGGATTATCCTTAATTTTGGCAAGTAATCAAGTTGGAAAAGAGAGAAGGAAGGAACAAAGGAACTGACCTTTCCTTTCCCTTTTCCCCTTTCCCCTCCTTGCCCCTTGCCCCCCCTTTCCCCTTCCCTTCCCTTCCCTTTCCTTGATAGAGCATTAGGACTATAAATAAGACTATCAAATATATTTCATCTAATTGAAAACAACTCTAATCATTCACATTTTGGAATGACTAAACAGACTGTAATTTTTAATCTATTCGCCAAGGAAATAAAACATTTCATGCTCTGAATGAAACAAAATGCACCTCTATGAGGCTGAAGAGTTGAAAACTGTCAATATTCATGGATACCAAGGAATCACAGGAGATCCAGAAAGAGCTCTTGCTTAATAGAGTTCATGGTCAGCCTTAAAATCTGTGCTGTGGACACATTAATATCATTTCATCTGTCCTAAATTGGTTACAGTGATATGGGGATTTTCTACTGTACTGGAAGGGAGACCAGGCCACAAAAAAGATTTTTAGCATCTTTCTGCTCCCTCTTGCCAGCTAGAAATTCCAGTTCAACAAGAGGTGGTTGAAATCTCTCCAAACTGTAGCCTCCATCTTCCTTGTCATGCAGAATTCAAAAATAGCAGAGCATAGCCATTAGAAAAGTATCTGATCACTCAAAAGAGAGAAGCCACGAGCGGGTACACAGATATAACAAAACCTTATATTCTACCACATCAGATGAATTTCAGTATATAATGGTTGCTTTTGGAAGAACTTCATCATAATTTTACTATTTCAATGGTTTGCATTTTCCCTTCTTTTATTTAGATACGGAGAGTAGCAGCTTTTAAAGCATTAGACAAATTCAGTGACCTGGCAAAGAACAACTGGCCCAGAGTCAGAAGTCCTTAGGCTGCAAGCTTAATATAAACCATTCCAAATATGATTACAATGGAAAATAACCAGAGTTTTCACTGAAAGAATTTCTGGTTGATTGATTAAACTGTTTCATTAATTTATTATTTCATCTAGATTATTAATATTTATTTGAGTTGCATTTTACACATTATTTTCTCACATACATTCTCACTATTTTAAAGAAAATATGTTCTCAGTTTAATTTATATGCAGCAATTGCAGAAACAATTGTGTTACAAGCAATATTCCTCCTTGCATTAGGCAATAAAAAAAAAATCTCTTCTGATGTATAGCCCTGTGGTTTTGTAAGGATTAATACTTTTTTAAAAAATCACATTAAAGAAAAAATGGCTACGCTACCTCATTACATTGGTAAAATTCTTCACCGATACAAATATTCTAAAAAATGATACTACATTTCAATATTATTAATTGAATATTTCAATGCTATAATTGAAGTATTTTGTATCTTTCAATAAATTTGAATAAATTAGAAAATAATGTAATAGACTTTGAGCTTTTGCCGTAGAACTGGCCCTCATCAAAGCTTCTCTCTACCCTCTATCTATTGTAATAGCAATCTTCTTAAGATTATAAAGTAAAATCCTGAAGAATGCATATGTAAATAATTAATATCAATATCTCTCTCCTGAAGCAGAGAATGTTGTATACTTTTTTCCAAGTGGAATTACCACTATCATGCAAATTTATAAAAAAACTTAGTTCCCGAATGCTTATTCAGAAGTCCTATTGAATTCAGTAGAAAATACTAAAGAAATAAATCTAAAAGAAAGCTCCCTGTATATTATTATGAACAAGTTAGAGCAAATTTCAGCTCCTTTTATTTTGTTACCTGTTAGATTACTCTGCCTATGAATTATATTTTCATTTTTTTCCAAATATATGTACTCAGGGGATCTCCCAACTATACTTTATGATGTGAACCTCTTAAATGAATTAAATAGAATTTACTTTTAAAATTTGGGGAAGAGAAAAAAATCTGGATTATATTTTTAAAGGCAAAAGTTTAATGAGATTCCTTATTCTTTATAATAATTTTATTAAACATTACAATTAAAAAGGTAAAAATTACTGCAAATTAAAAAAAGAAATAGTATAAAAAAGAAAAAAAGAAAAATCATTAAGGAAATAGAAAGAAAAATAGAAAAGAAAGAAAAAATAATAAAGAAAAAGAAATACAGACAAATGGCTTTGCTCTACATCACACTAATTATGAATAATTTTAGTAACTTATCTCTTTCTCTTAAAATACAACAAATCATCTCTTCTTTCCATATTTAATCTTTTATCTATAAACAAATCCTTAAAACCTCATTGAGTCCTGGTCAATAAAAGTCCATTAAAATACATCTATTTTACATCTTGATTAAATAAGCCAACTTTATATTCTCTTCCTTTACATTTAACAATCTTGAATTTCTATCCCTTTAAATAATGTGCTAGAAGTTGATTTATTTTCATTTTTTTTCTCACAAAATTCTCCAAAACTTTAACTATTTTTTTTTTTTTGTAAATCCAATATAAGAAAATTATTCAGGTTGCCCTTTTGTTTTGTTATTTATTTTAATTATTAATACATTAGCCAGTTTCATTTGTATACTCAGTGTAGCATCTTTTTCCATATCATTCTTTTAGCTTGCCATTTTTAAATTCACTTTCATATCATCGTATCTTTTCCCGTAAAAATTGTTCTCCTTCCATAACATCTTTTAAACACACTATATCTATAAAGGTAGGCATCCTTATAAGTAATTTCTGGCTCCATTTTTCACAAATATCCTTCAATATGTTCAGTGTTAAAGAATTTTACTTCATTCTGTGTTAGTTAAATTTAAGTGCATTTTTCCTTTAATTGTAACTTTTAGTTACTTATCTTTTCCTCTCATGTCCAATCTTCAAATTCCCATCCTATCGTGGGTTTTTTTTTTAAGAATTCAAAGCAACTTCATTTTCCCACAGGAAGCTTAGAAATAATTTCAACATCTTACTTCAAATCTATTTGGACCCCTAGTTGTAACTTTCCAAAATCAATGTTTTAATCATCCCTTTTCTGTTTATTCAAAAAAGAGACTTAAAACTTTTACCAGTAAAGATTGAAAGAAACTCACCTAGTGCCCTAAAACTTGCCAATAGCTGGACAGCACTTAACCACCTGCAATTTTCAAATATAATTAGAAAGGAAAGCATGTGAATCCTATATGACCATAAGTGTGCCAACCACAGTTCGAGAAAAGGTGTCTACTCATCAACCAGAACTCTAAACCTGCTGGAGACCACTCTCTTGCAATGTCCTCATGAGAAGCAGCTGCATGGAGTGCTTGTGGGTGATCTTAAGTCCTCTTTTTGTCTGAAGAGGAATTACAGAGAGCCAGTCTACTCACCAGCTCTTCATTTTGCTGTAGTCATTGACAGCGGAGCTGTCTTCAGTTCTCTATTTCTTCCCCAGAAGTCCCTAATGAGATTGCTTTTGAATCACACTTTTCTCTTCTGCTGTGTTGCAATCCATCATGACTTTAATGTGAACGGTTTCCATCTACATCCTTGTAATTTCTTCAGCACCATGTTTGGAATTTTGGAATTTTTTGCTTCAGATTTTGGTCTTTCCCTTTTTTGCCTTTTACCACTTAACAGACTCACTCAACCAAATATGCCAACATGGTTTTCATTCTGTCAATATCTAGTCAGAAAACTTTGCACAGGAAAAAGTGTGTGCACAAGAGAGAAAGGGAGATTAAAAAAAACTAGAAAGAATGGGAAAATTAGTATGGCAAGCTTTCAGTCCATTATATCAGAGCCAAGTTTGCATGGAGAAATGACATACTCTGTGTCTCTATAATTAGCTGCTAAGAAAACACAACTTTTCCAAAAGACACTCAGTTGTAGTTACTTATTCAAATTGTTTTGGACATGCAACTTTTAAGGAGCATTTCTGGTGTCCTTCCACCCTTATTCTTCACCACCTGCCCCATCCAACTTTTCTATCCAAACCAAAAAGTTATGTAACAAGGTAATACCAACAGTGAGAAACTGCATGATAAAATCCTGCCCAAAAGTGAAAAATGCTAATTTTGTCTCATTTAGCAGCTGGATACAGAAATGCTCATTAGTTTTAAGAGGGTTAATCCTTTTAACTTTTGCATATTGATATGCCAATTATGCCTAATTGTACAAGAGGCATCAGTCAAGGTAATAGTGCATAAACACATGAAAGTTATTAAGTACATCCCAACATGTAATAAAGTAGGTGTTAATTGGTAGCTGAGTTCTGCAGGCTATTGAGGTGGATAATTCACTGAGAGATGGATCACTTGTAATTTCTCTACATAATTCCTTTTGCAGTTTCATGCTGTGATGTTTTCATGCTTGTCAAAAACAACTGCAGCCTAGTGCCTTTTGTTAAACACAGCCAATAAAATATGTTAGGCATCATTAAATATACTTAACTTTTAAACTTTTTGAAAGGTACAGCTCTAACTGTTAATATATTATACTATTTTCAAATATATCTCTATAAATACGCTTTTCAATCGGTAGCTGAAGAATTATGTTAGATCTCAATTATGGGATTTGGGCTGGTGATGTGCATGCGTGTGTGCTTAAGTGCTATGTGCAAATGTGTCACCAGCAAGTGATAGTTTTAAATTAGAATGTTAAGGAAATGAATGTTTCATCAGTTACTGGGCTGAGATGGAAGGAGTTTTCCTCCTATCCTCCAAGTGTCATGCCAGCTCTTCTGAACTATGCATTCCTCTTCAGCTAACTATGAGAAGAATAATTAAAATCACATATTTCTGAACTCTGCTGTGGTTAATTTTGCATTTGAACATGGAGATAATGACAGCAACAGCAACAGCAACACACTCACTCTGCAGACTCTTACTTCCTCTACCTTTCATAAGGATCCATCATATCCGGAGAATAGCTAATCAATACTTTGCATGGCTCTGATGAGGGAAGGCAAGAGTACACCCATATCTTTCTGTGTTGTCTTTTTGGTGAGCTCCTCATATAGTTTTTTTTAGCTCTGGCTTGTTTGCCGTGAGCGGAAAAACAGAGCTAGAATCCAAAACAAGTGACTAACATTGCATAAATAATTTTGCAACATCATATGGCCTCAGCTGCAAGTTGCAGCCATTACAGAGGAAAATTAACCAAGGGAGGCTCATACCAATCAGTTCGTTTAGTAGCACAGGATGGGGAAAGGGGAAGGGATATGACTGGCAGCCGAGTTCACCTCTGAAGTATTAGCATGTAAATCTTTTCAGAAGAGGTAATAAATAAATAAACCCAGAGCCATTTGGCTCTTTCTGCTGCTTAAAAATCAGGGGCAGTTCAGATTCCAGATTTTAACTCTTCGTAATTCCTTCCACTATAAAATTTTGTGAAGGATCTTCATTTCTTCTAGAAAGAGTTTTTCTTTTCTTTTTCTTTCTGTTTGTAGACTGTTATGCAATATCTGAGAAGCAAGTTCCAATACTTGCAAAGGCCTTTAATGGCAAACACTTGTTTTGTAATCTTGATTTTCACAAGACTTCTTGTTTGAAGGTGTAGAAAGTTAGCACCCACCCCTCTCCTAGAAGAATGAAATATTTTCAGAAATATTAAAAAGGCAGAATATTATACTTCCCTGGAAACATGTTTCTTTTTACAGGCAGGAAGCAGACTCACTCTTAATAGCCCCCATCTTTCTTAATAGCCCTCAGCAGATGTCAGCACTTTGAAGATAAAGAGATAGATCTATTCATAAGCAAATTCCCTGCAGCAAGGTCTGAACAAAGGTAGGATTAGCCCACAGCCATAATAGGAATTGCCCAACACTTCCAAAACACTGCTCCTTCATTGCATCATCTCAGTTGACCACACCCTCCAAACCTCAACCAAACAACTCAGTTGACCACACCCTCCAAATCTCAACCAAACAACTCAGTTGACCACACCCTCCAAACCTTCAACCAAACCTGGGACAGCCTACAGAGCCAGCTATGACCCCTACAACAGCCAATAGAATACATGTTCTTGCACAGGAATAGAAAGCTCAAATTCAAAGCCCAAGAGAAGGTATAAATACCCCTCATTCTCAACTCCATGTGTTCAGCTACCCAGAATCACACGTGCTTAGTGGTTCTGCTTCATCAATAAACCATCTTTCCAATCAGCCTCCATGTTTCCAGTGTCTTTCTCCCAGCTTGGAACTGAACCAAATGGATATTTCTCCCAACAAAGGCAAAGAGATCCGCAAGTGAAATCAAATTCCTCCCCATTACAGCTTCTAAAAGTGGAACATCCCTGTTCCTATCAAATATCATTTCTTATATTCACTTTATAGTTCTTATCATCTTTCTTATATTCACAGCAAAAGAGTTTAGGCAAAGGTCTTCCTTTTGACAGATAATCTTTTGAAATTGTACTATACCACATCATCAACAACTAGCCACAAGCAAGAACAGCAAGATAAGGGAATATGAATGTTAATAGAACCTCTAACATTTTCTCTTTGTTCTGCAAGGGAAGAGCTAGAACATAATGGACATAGCATTACCAAAACCTTATCGAGAGCTTATGATAGGTTTAATCAGGATTTTTTTTAAAGTCACCAAAGAGGGTCCCTTCCATTTTAGCTAGTGGTCCAATTGAAATTTTGATATGTACTTGGAACAATGACTCAGGAATTTGATGTCATCACTTCTAAATATCATCTAATGTATAGTTTATATAACTCTTTAGAACTTTTTGGAGAACTCATTCTAGTAAAATAGCTAAATATCTAAATTTCAGACAACATGGGATTTGTGGCCATTCATTTATGTAGGCTGGATACCACTTCAGTGTGGATCTTAAAAAGAATATAGGTAGGGAATATATGTCCTACAGTTAAAAGGCAGTTATTAGAACTTCAATGGAAAAAAATCTAGTTCTGACAAATGTATTAGAAAACCCTCCATTCTAGATAGACTTTGATGAGAGACTTAGATTCATTCCAATCTAAAGGACAAAAGCAGCCTTGGCTGCTTTGGTTAATGACTTAAAGCAAGGAATAAATGGGGAACTACAGCCCTGTTAGTTCTCAAGGACATTCCTATTCTTTTCAGAATTGTCAACTAACATATCCTTTTAAGTCACTATGTTAAGAAGGAATAAGGAGAAACATTATCACAGTGGTTTCATTTTATTGAAAATACCCTCACTGGATTACCCCAATGGTTCAATCCAGAGGCCTGCAAAATGCTGCTCTTGTGTTCTCAAATAGCCAGCAATGTGCTACAGCTGCCAAAAAAACCCAGTGCAATCCTAGGCTGCATTAACAGAGGGATAGAACCAGAGGTGGTATTCAGCCAGTTCTGACAGGTTCCGGAGAACCGGTAGTGATAATTTGGAGAACCGGCAAATACAACCTCTGATTGGCTGACCACAGCAAATACCATCTCTGATTGGCTGACTGCATAGCCACGCCCACCAAGCCAGGCCCACAGAACCGGTAGTAAAAAAAAATTGAATCCCACCACTGGATAGAACCAGAGGTGGTATTCAGCCAGTTCTGACAGGTTCAGGAGAACCGGTAGCAATAATTTTGATTGGATCGGAGAACCAGCAAATACCTATGACTGGCCGATTGCATAGCCACGCCCACCAAGCCACGCCCACAGAACCTGTAGTAAAAAATTTTTAATCCCACCACTGAATACATCCAATGTTGAAGTAACTTGCTCCATTCTGTGCTAGTAACTGAAATTTAAGTGATCTTCTCCTTTAATTGTAATATTTAGTTCCTTCTGATTCCGTCTAGTATCTAATATTCAAATTCCCATCCTATCACGTTCTAAGAATACAAAATACCATTTTCCCATGGGAAGGATTCTAGTAATTAATTCAAACTGTTATCTCAAATCTATCTGGATCCTTAATACATTTATAACTTTCTAAAATCAATATCCTAATCTCCCCTTTGCTGTTTATTAAAAAAAGAGTGGGTGGGTTGGTCCTTAAACCTATCTTTAAAATTTCTTTTGCTAAGTATTATGAATCCTCACCAGAAGTCTGTATATCACTTCGTAGTTTTGACAGACACTTGTAAAAGCTGAAAATAAGAGTTCTAGTACTCAAATGGAAACATCAAAAGACATTTTTGTATTGGCAGAGAAATCTTTTTCAGATATTGAAAGTACTAATCAAGGATGTGGAAAAGTTTTGGAACAGGACAAAGCAAAGCAACATGGATATTAGTTGTTCTAACTTCAAAAAACAGCTCTAAAGAGCTGCTGCATTTGAGGTTTCATTGAAATACTGTCTTTCCTCAAGAATCTACACATTTATATAGTGAGTTATGAAGTAAGTTTATGGTCTATATGAAATCATGGCACATGCACAAGATTACAGCCTAAATTTTAAGATAATTGAGTAAGCATGTTGATTAAACTACACAGAGAATAAACAATATTGTTAGTAGACAAGGAAGGTAGCTATATTAGTAGTATAGTAGTAGTTCACAAAATACATTCAGCAGCAATCACTGATTGTGACTGTATATGGCGCCATTTTACACCCATAAAACACAGCTGTTTGAGATTTCAAGCTTAATTTATCATATGAATGGCTGTCCTCTTAGAATATCATAAACTCTGTGCTATACTTAGGTTTGTTGCAAATTACAGCAAGATAAGAGTCATTTTGATTCCATGCAACACAATAACTGAAACGTCAATTAAAGAGTCCTATTTGGAAGTATTAAAATTGCGCTGTATATTTTTGTTAACTAAAGATATTCAGCGTATCTTGCAAGCACTGTTCATATTAAAGTGGACAAATATTCTTAGCAAACGTTGTCTTCTAAAACTTAGTATCTGCAAAATCGTATTGTTTTTAAAAATGAAGTTAATGATTACAAATTTAAATATGTATAAAAGCATTTTATCTTCAGAGCTTTTTGGAATGAGAGGAACCTGAAGCAGACATTCCCTGACAAGGGATTTTAGAGAATAGGCTGTCACTGACAATGCCCGACACCTGGCCTTCTTCCCTTGTATTTTACATGATCTCATGTGGATCTCTCAACAGGATATTTGGACTGGATAAGAAGAATATTTTTTGTAAAGCAGTTCCTGATGTATCCTGGTGCCATACTATATAATTATTTTGATTACCAGAATTCTATGCTTAAACCATGCTATGCTGTTTCTGAAACTTAGAAGTGGGTAGGGTAGGGTAGGGTAGGGTAAGGGAAGGGGAAAGGGAAAGTTACCAGGAACTCCTTGTAAATATTGAGTGCATTTGGAGGCGATTTGGATCTTGGTGCTGCCCCTGGCAATAAGATGCTGACTCAGATACTTTTTTGACATTGTTTATTCTGAGTACAAAATAATGAAGTTTCTATCTATGTATTCCAGGAATATCCTGGAATATGGGATAGGGAGCAGGAACAAAGAACAAAAGGGAAGAAGAGAAGTTAGGAGGGGTTCTTATATCTCACTGGACGCTCCACCTCTTCCTATATTGAAGTAAGCTCAAGTTACAGACCCTTGGGACTCTCTGTCCCTAACACAGCATCTATGGTAGTGGTCAGCACACACATGCTAACACTCCCCTGTTGGTTTACAGGTAATGTAGGATTTAATGTTTAAAAACTGTACTTGGTACATGGAAAATATCTGATTTATTTATGAAGTTCTCAAGAAAAAGACCTGGAATCAGTCACAAATTCATCACTCTGGCTTTAGAAATGAGGACAAAGTATAGAAAAATCCCTTCTGTAATACTTAACTTATAGAATACATTTTTGAAAAGGGTTTTCTGCCATCTTCACTATTTAATGTTCAAACTACTGGATTAAGATATGTTATTCTCCAAACATTTTAAACTGATTTTATTATAGCAACCAATAATTTGAGTTTTTATGCTCTTTTTCACCATTGATGTTTTTATTATGTTTTGCTTGTTTGTTTGTTGCCCTCTCTATTTTAACAAATAGATTTATTTGAAAATACTTGTTTTTAAAATGATTAAGACTATTTTTGGAAAACAGTATAAAGGGATTTTATGAAAACACAATAATCGGGAGCATCAATCCTTGAAATCAGAAGCCAAAAGTGCACATTCATCATGTGTAGAAGATATATGAGCCAGTAAAAATATTATATTTTCTGTATGTGTAACACACGTGGGGTAATCAGTTCAGGTAGACTGGATATAAATCAGGCACTGTTTGGTTTGCTCTTGACTTGCTTCATTACACAGAATATTGGCAAGGACCTTGATTTGGAAGGGCAAAACAGTACTAACATCATCAAGGGGGAAAATGTCCACTCCACTGACTCTTTACATAGCAGAAAAGGAAATCATTTGAGCTTGACATTTAATCATAATAATAAAGATTTATTCTATCCTATGTCCACACTAACAATCCACCAACAGGTTAATGACTACCATGACAGAATCAGCAAAATGGTTATTTTGATGAAGTTATTCTTCTCCAAAAGTGGAATCATGCATCCATCTACAGAAGTTTGTGCAATCAAAATCATGGTTTAATACAAGCATATTTAAGCACATATTGTTGTTGTTAGTTGCGAAGTCGTGTCCGACCCATCGCGACCCCATGGACAACGTTCCTCCAGGCCTTCCTGT
>JANHJO010009589.1:4261-20196 GCA_032468235.1 Pseudoxyrhopus heterurus
GTGGGCGTTTGACACAACTTCAAGATGCATTTTTTCCCCTTTGCATTCAAAACAGCTATTCCAGATAAAGGGAGATTTACTTTCTGGCACAAATGGTCTCAATTCCATAATGTAGAGATTAAAGACATGTTGAGTTCCCAGCTGCTTTGGGGATTGACCCTTTTTATAGGAGCTGAGCATAAATGAACTGACCATTTCTCGAGATGTGCCTAAAAACTGTCTGTCCAACAATCTATCAATCTTTGTTACTACCTCTAGTAACAAAGGCCTTAATATTAGTATTAGAGGAGGACTTAATATTAGAGCCCTAGAGGAGGACTTAATATTAGTAATAATTTACAAAATTGGTATACCATCCAATTCTCAATGACCCTGGGTGACTCACAACAATAAAAAAAATTACAATTAAATCAATTACAGGTAAAAGATTAAGATAAAAGATGACAAACTCAGTGATACGAGGGGGCTCACTCTCTCATCAAAGACCTGGGTGAAGAGCCAGATGTTTTTGGCTCTTCTGAACAACAGCCATCCAGATCTTGAAGGGTACTTAGTTCTAGTTGGCAGATGCTGTTAAACAGAAGGTGAAGAAGCTGCTCATTTTCGGCCTCCACGGCGTCTAAGCACTCTTCCAGCCGAAAACGGTGAATATCTGAAAATGGCCAAGATGTATATTTGAACATGGCTAATGTGTATATTTTAGCTAAACAAATAGTTTCGGTAGTTAAACACTACAAGTTCTTTTAATATGAAAGCAGCTGAAGTGCAGTGGGTTTTTTTTCTGTTTGCATATAATTTTATTTCCTCTTGCAGAGAACTCAAAGGGAAAATACATTTCCCCATTCCATGACATCCCTCTGTTTGCTGACCCAAATGAGGTAATTAAATATGAAAGATACCCTTTTTGTTGAAGAACTGACTGTTCAGCACTAAAAAACCAGGTGTAAATTCATCTCTGGACTTCTAGTTTTTAGTTTCTACAATCATATAATCTTTAATTATAATTAAAGTGATATCATCCATTTCTTAGGCTACTGTATGGCAAGAATTGGGTTCTAAAATATATTCCCACATTTGAAAATGTTAGAAATCAAATGTGTACATCTTCATCCCATGTCAGGCTTTTTTAAGCATTACAGCAAATTGATTTTCTTTTCTTTTGCTTATATCACCCAATGAACATTTGTTTTGAAAAGCTAAATTTTGCTAATGCTGTACTCAAAATAGTGGAGGAAAGGCAATTTATTTAACAAAATCAGTAGTCCTCAACTTTACTAACACATGTGCTTCTCAATCTTTTCAGAACTACCGATTAAGACAATGTGCCTTGCCAGAATTTATCATCTGGCAGAAAACCATCTGTCAATCACAATTTCTCAAGACTCATTCCAAGTTTAGTTCCCATTTTGCCTGCATACTTCTGATGTTGAGGCAAAGAGGCAACAAGTTTTGATGCTGCTTTGCTTTTGCCTGTGCAAACCCAATCAGCTTTCAATAAATTTTTCAGCCCCAAGTAAGTTGATAGTGATCACAGTTTGAGAAATCTTGCTTTCATCATTAGGTGATTCTGAAAAGATACTGTTTTGGTAACAGGACTGCAAATTTGATGTAAGCAAACCTTCCTTTGTTTTAGCTAAGTGTATTGTAGAAATACAGCTGCTGGGAATTATAGACCATAGTTCATAGCCTGATGTCATGTGTAAATCTAGTCATGTTGAATATACTATGATGAGAACAAATTATGATTTGTGTGACTTGTAAAAAGGATAGCAGACTTTAATACTTTAGAATTGAATTTGGTAATTTTTGAAGACTATTTCATTTAGTATCATATTTAGATCTCCACATTTATGAATGAGCATAACGTCTATATTGATTTCTTGTACAGGATGAGGAGGTTCCTGCAAAACGGTCAAAGAATAATGGAAATGAGGTACGATTTTAGACCATTTTTTTAGATTATTTACAATGTGATTTGTGAGTAAGAAATTTAGATGATGATGATGAGCTTCTATATTCTATAGCTTATTCCATTTCATGCATTAAAATATGTAAATTGGAGTCTTCTATCTTTAATTTGCTGGAGTTATGATGATTATAGAAAGTTATATGGATAATGGGTTTAGATCTTTATCACTTTATTTTCCAATTATTAAGTATTGTGCATCACCTTGGATCAACGGAAGTAAGTGATAAACAAGACATTATAATCATTTCTTAAATTCTGTAACCTCTTCAGTGGTGCCTATTGTTTGGAAGTATAATGGGGACTTCTCTAGTTTTATAGAAGAGATCTCTTGGGCATTTTGTGTGTTGTAGAAATGAGGAACCTTCTCTGCCCATTCTTTGGTTCTTTTTTGGGGGGATAGAATTCTAAGAGTATTCATCCTGTCATCGATCCATTGGAACCCAAAGATCCAATTTTGCCAGGGTAATCTGTGGTGAGATTGTGCTTAATCCACATCAAGCACTTGTGCGTTTATCATACCCAATATGATCTGATGGCCCTCTTTTGTTCTCAGTATTCGTTTTCATAAAAAGATTAGTAGCTGAATTATTCAGAAAAATAAAGTCCATGAAACCAGGTATTGTTGTCTCTTACTGAACCCCAGACATTATATAATGCAATCGAATATGTAATATATAAACTACTTGAAAAGAAGAACCACTTAGGGACAGCTAGTTTTTCTTTTTGGCTGTTGTATCCCTCTACCTTACAAACTTAAGATGTGACTCAGAAAGAGAGAGAATCATTTGTCTTCTCTAGATCTGAAGAAGAAAACAGCTTTCGCTGGGTAGTATGTTTTATATGTTAACGTGTTTTGGTATTTTTTTAAAAAAAATATTTTTCTTTTTTTCCTACTAGATTGTATTTAATATGATCGTAGAAGTGCCTCGTTGGACAAATGCTAAAATGGAGGTAATTTGAAAATTTTACTGTAGAAGATTGTAAAGCAGCTTCCAAATAAAGGAAGAAAAAGTTGCAACAAAGCATTGTATGAGCAGTGATACAATCGTAGTGTCTTTCCAAATAGCAGATGTTAACCTTTTTTTAAACTGGTGCCCTCTAAATGTCTTAATAGATATTCTTATAAGCTATAGTGTTTGGACTCGGAAAGCACCTATACAAGTTGAATGAATATTCTTTACATTTGTATCCAGTGCTTGAATGGCATGTTCTATTGAATTGATTATTGTATATTTGAAAGAGAAATCTTTATGCAATTGTTTCTTCCTAGACATAGGAAGGCACCACAGCTGGGGAATCTCTTTGAAGTGTTTGATGCTAGTCTTCTTTATATGGACACATAAATGGCAGATAGCTTTTGAATTCCCCTCTTGTCTGTTATGAGTAGTGACTTCCCATGTGCTGTTCAGTGGGACTTGAGAAACTGTATGGTATTGTTATTCTTGTGCACAAAATAAAAAAGTGTTGTTCTGGAACATGGAACAACCAATCCCACACAAAATATTTTGTCAGGTTATTTTGAGTAGGTCATGTTCCAGTGGAACAAATCTGAAAACATTTCCAATGTCTCTCCAAAGAGAACAATGGAAATTCAAAATAAACTATGTGCTTTCTAATCAAATGGCTGCAAATATAATGAAGTGGTAACCTATGCTGAGTGCTACTTACCTCCAACCTATGGAAAATTACTTTTAAAAAAACCCTTTAATATTAATGATACAGTTTCCCCTCAATTTCCCATTTAGAGTTCCCATCCAGTTTCACACTGTCTCAATATTCCCCTGAACTCAGGGATTAACAACCTATTGTTAGTCAATTTTTATCATGATCAGTAAGTCTTCTTCCAAATCTCACTCACTCTCTTTAGCATTCTACTTTAATACTCTAGAATTATAGAAACTAGAATAATGAGAAATTCCCATCTGCAGGTCCACGTTTTTTTCTTATGTTACAAACATCGTTTAAGTATTCCGTTTTTATCTGCTGCTTTTAGAAATTAACTAAATTATAACTTGAAATATAAAGTCTGAACTGTGTTGAATTTTTTCAACCTGGGAGTAAATAGTTGAGTTATTTATTCATAATCTTTCCCAATTTTTCTTCATCCTGTTTTATGCTGCCTTCAGATTGCCACCAAGGAGCCACTGAATCCAATTAAGCAAGATGTAAAGAAAGGCAAGCTGCGATACATAGCAAACGTTTTCCCCCATAAAGGCTACATTTGGAACTATGGAGCCCTCCCACAGGTAATGTTTTGGGATTTGTTCATTTAGGAAATAGATAAATTGAGAATGAGGGCATGTTCTGCAACATCACATTCAAAATAGAATTGAGTTCAAAGTGGAACATATACCTCAGTATGCTGCTCTCTCATTATCAGTATGGGAAAAGAAAACTTTGGGTATAAACTGGATTTAGTCCAAAGTATTTTTTGCAAGATGCATTTGTAGTACGGGCCACTTTTTTGGCTGGAAAATATAATGTAAAAAAGGAAACGATATCTTCTTTAGCCTTCTTGAGCTTTGCTCCTAATTTTATTATTAGAATGACATAATAATTTGAGATTTAATTGGTATTTACATCTCAAAGTTGATAGATTTTCTGTGTTGGCCCGTTTTCAGATGTACGCAGTGGCTGCAGTTCTTGGAATTCCCAAATAGTGCAGAATTCTGGGAATTGTAGTCCTGATGTATCCAGAGGATGCCAAGATTTGAGAAGACTATTCCAACTTCCAACTATACCTGGAACATAGAATCTTTGGCCCTCTAGATGCTTTTGAAATACAACTTACAATAGCATAGAATTGTGGGGATCCATAGAGGACATCAAGTCTAATATTCTGGTCAGTGCAGGAAACCAGATTAAAACATTCCGGATAAATGGGTGTCTTGTCTCTGCCTGATAGATTCAGGAGTGGGGAGCTCAGCATTTCATTTTATAACCTTTTTACTATTAGGTAATTTTACTAATATTTAACTGGAATCTGCCTTCCTATAACTTAAATCCGTTATCCATTTTGTACACTTTGGCCTCAGTTCTCTGGGTGACAACCTTTCAGATATTCATTCAAGTATTTGAAGAGCACTATTCCTCTCCTTGTCTTTTCTCAAATATAAACATACCTAGTTCTATTAGACTCTTATCTCAAGACTTAATGACAGCTGCCTAATCATTCTTATTGCTATTTTCTGAATTTGTTTCAGTTTTTCTGATTTTTTAAAAATGTTATGCTCAATACTAACACATTACTTGAAGTAATGTTGGACCAATTTGAAATAATGTGGAACTAGTCCTTTCTGAAAAGTGAAATCTATATAGTATTCTATTGTAGTTTTTGCAGCTGTGTGTTACATTGCTGCATCATGTTAGGTTCAATTACTATTCCATTTTTTTTCTTACTAGCATTTTTGCGAAGCCAGATATTCTCATCCCATTACATGTATGTTGGATTTTTTGTTTATAAATGAAATAGGTTGCATTTGTCTCTGTTAAGTTTTGTTCTCTTTCTTAAAACTCATTATTCTAATCTATCAAGATTAGTTTGAATTTGATTTTGTACTTATACGATAACCTACTGCATTGTGAATCTTCTGCAGATTTCATAAACATTTCCTCTATTTCTTCAGCTAAATCATTAATAAAAATGTATTTAGATCTCAGAACCCCACGCTCAATATTTCTTTCCAATTCAATGAGTGTGATTCAAATATGATTTTGAAGTCACTCTATTCAGCCCATACTTAACTAGCTTCTACTCAGAATACCATGGGTTATTTGGCCTCATGCTTAGTTGAAGTGAAAACATATTGTGTCCCCAGAATTCCACCAACTATTAAGAGGATTACCTGATCAAAAAGTGTCATGAAATTTGTTTGAAAGTTTGATTCTTGACAAATCTAAAAACTGACTTGGAAAACCATTTGGTAACCATTTTGAAAATGTTAACAGATCAATAATTTTACAACCTGTTCTTACTTTTCCAAATATTGATGTCAGAATGATGGTCTACATCAGCTTCTAAAGCAGGAAAACATTTGTCTGTCCCCAGTAATCTGCTGTAGATTTGTTAAAGTTAATTATAGATAGAGGTTTGCTCAGACCATTGGGCCGTGAAAATGTGTACTTATTCAGTCACAGTTGGCATTCCCTGACTCTATGTCTGTCACACTCAGGCTGAAATTCTCTTCTTTAAACCAGCTTTAAAC
The DNA here is from genome assembly GCA_032468235.1 of Pseudoxyrhopus heterurus. Classification (NCBI taxonomy): domain Eukaryota; kingdom Metazoa; phylum Chordata; class Lepidosauria; order Squamata; genus Pseudoxyrhopus; species Pseudoxyrhopus heterurus. The sequence continues at coordinate 10,436 of JANHJO010009589.1, forward strand.
AAATGTCTGCTGGAACCCCATTTTTTTTTTTTAAAGATGATTCAGGTAAAATAACAAATGAATAGTTCTGAGTTGTTATATTTTTATCGCTCTTTAAAACAATAATCTGGCATTGTTCAGTTATGCCAGGAGTGGTAATTTAGAAACATTTGGAGGGCCACAGGGTTTTCACTATTGCATAAACTTATTAGAATAATGTATCATTTTCAAAGTATGTAGCACACATAAAAAAAAACCTTTGAACCTCCCTTCTCAGAATGTCAATAATTTGTACAAATGAACAAAGCAATAATAATCAACTATAAATGGTACAGTATATTTCCTTTTTTCCTCCCCTACAGACTTGGGAAGATCCAAGGCATACAGATGATAATACAGGATGCTGTGGTGACAACGATCCCATTGATGTTTGTGAAATTGGTGCCCAGGTCTGTTTGAATTACCACAGAAGCATACTTTAGTTGTTTCAACCATTTGTTTCCTAACATAGTGATGAAGCTTGCCTAGGAAAATTGCTGGTTATCTGGTTCCACAACCGGACATAAGTCTCCGGACAGTTAATACTTTGTTTCTTGACGAAACTTGACAGGAAAAGTCTTCGAAACAACATGGCTAGATTAGAATATTACAGGCTAGAATAAAGCCTCAAACTGATTGATTGCTCACCTGATTGCCCACTACTGTGCAAAAAGTAAACAACTTCTATGTATTTCTTAGGGTTGAAATGCCCTATGTATTTCTTAGGGTTGAAATATTTAGTGGGTCATTTGGTAGCTTGAAGCAGTTGAGATATCTTTATATAATGACCTTCTCTAGCCTCAGAGCAGCAGCTTCAGCCTTTATTCCTATGATTCAGCTAAAATATAAAATCTTGGTACAGCGTTACTGTAGAAAAATGCCGCCTGTAATGAAAACACGCGGTATAGCCTTGATACTAGAATGCTCTCCTTCACTTCAAGGTGTTAACCAAGTATGTTTTCCTCCAGAATTTTCTTCCTCTCTCTTTTTGTTCCCCATCCTATTTCAACTTATTTTCAGTTCTGTTCCAGCTGATTTTCCACCTTAAATAGCATCTTGGAAACAAACAAATTGTGCAGCATCTTCTATGTTTTAAGGTTCGGACACTTGGTGAAGTTGTTAAGGTGAAGGCCCTTGGAATTGTCGGTCTTATTGATGAAGGAGAAACTGACTGGAAGGTCATAGCTATCAGTGTGGATGACCCATATGCTCATAAAATCCATGGTATTTAATAATAATAATAATAATCCATTTTGTCTGGTTTACAAACCCAATCTCTCTGGTTTCTTCTTTTAAAGGCTTTGGGATATGACTTTCTGCAGGGTGCTAAAGATTGCTAACCAAGTGACTTCAGCTTCCCGCCACCACTTTTAATCGCATGATCCTTTTGGGTGAATTTTTCTGTTTCTTTCTCTGACCTTTCAACCACTGGGGGCTCCCCGGTTCTCTCTTGTCTGATTGTTTCCTAGGCAGTGGATTGTTTCCTCTCTCTTACCCTAAAGTCATTCCTATATTCCCTTATAGTGGGGCCCATGGTTATCCCTTCCACATTGTGTCTACCATACCTGCATATCCATTTGATATTTTACTTTGAAAAAAAATACATCTCAGTTTGAAAGATCAACTTTTAGTGACCATATTCATCTATAGGGAAGAGACACCCTTTGGAAGGGTTGACGGCTGCACATGGCCTTCAGGTTTAAGTAAATGATTGCAGGATAAGGAAGTGGGTATGATAATAATCTCTAATTTTAACTTGAAATAATGATTACCTGTGACCTTAATGATTTAATCCCCATCATATATGCACTTGGTTTGAAGACAATTTTTGCAGAGGTTCTTGGGAGCTTGAAAAAAACCAAAGCTTTCCGTCTGTGTATACCGATATGGGTTTTCGGAGTGATTTCTTGAATTATATAGAATGCATAGGGCAGATTAGTATTCATTCCTTTGGTTGGAGAGATGCGTTATTGTTCTAAATCTGTATCATTAATTGGATTAACATAATAAAGTATACTTAACCTCAGTGTGTTTTATGAACTATTGTGATTTATTGTTTAACACACTTTGTTTATGTAACAGACCATGGTTAGCTCAGACCATTCCACAGATTATGGCCGAACAAAAGGTTGTTGCATTCTGTGTTTCAATATAGATGATTTTTAGATGTTTTAGCTACTCTGGAGCTTCTTAAATCCCTCGCCATGGAGACAAAAAAAAGTGGCAGTCTACGTCATCCAATCTATCTTCAGTTTGTATAAGTCTGTGTGATTGTTTTTATAATCCAGTGTGCTAAATGCATTCAACAATTACCAAATTATATTCAAAATTTTTGTGTGGTATTTCTGTATGTAAACTCTCTATGTAAACAGAGGATTAAATCTGTAACCCAAGCACTTGGGTTTTCATGAGCTCACACATTGAAATATTTATGACAGATTTATTGCCGGATTAGAATCTTGTACATGTATATTTAGAATGGTGGATTTGGAAGAAGCTGTTATTTAACTTTTTTTATGCATTTTTAACCTATTGCAGATATTGATGATGTCAGGAAGTTTTTCCCAGGTTACCTTGAAGCTACTGTTGACTGGTGTAGACTATATAAAGTTCCAGATGGGAAGCCAGAAAATAAATTTGCTTTTAATGGCACATTTAAAGACAAGGTGAAAAATTGCTTACTTTAGGATGATAAACTTACTTTATGAAAATTGTATTCTCCGAATTAATGCTCTGTAAAATCCTACAGAATCCCAATCACGAATATGTAAGGAAGCCAATACTGCAAAACATTTCATAGTAACTCAGAATATTTTCCTTCACTTCAAAATGTCATGAAGGTACAAACAAAACTGTTCTTTTGTCAAAATATCTCACACGTTTTCTTCGTCTAGATTTTTTTTAAGCTCTGATAGCCCTATCAAATTTGAGCTTAGTCTTCTGTAAAGGATCTTCAACTTTATTACAACAGAGATCGGCAACTTGTAATCTGAATGTAATCCTTGTAGCATTCTAGGTTTCACTAGGGGATATTCATTGACAAAATGATCCAATTTCAGCAGTGCTATTTGTTACTAATCCCTCCTCCCATAATATTGGAATATAAGACCATCAAAATCTTCCATTCTCTTAAAAGACTCCAAAAATATTTTTTTTAAAGGCCAAAATCAACCCATAGAAACATCTTCAGATATTGGCTGGTTGCGAGATAAGAGTTTTAGCTTCTGCATTAAAAGGAATATTTTGGAAATAATGAGGAATAACATAGCTCCCCTAGTTGCGGTAATTTTCTAAGACTGCCCAAGGAAAATCTGGTGATGTCCAATTTACAGTCCAATTTCGATACAAGTGAGTTTGGAGATAGGGAGAATTCTTCTTCAGGTAATTCCTGGAGACCAGAGTTCTACCCACAAACTCACTTGGTAAGATATCTTCTATGACTTTCCTTGAAAGTTTATCCTTTACGATTGCCTGTGTTCTTGACTGTGGTGGCATAGTGATTAGAATGCTATATTGCAGTCTAACTCTGCTCATAGCCAGGAATTCAATCCTGACCAGCTCAAGGTTGACTCAGCCTTCCATCCTTCCAAGGTTGGTAAAATGGGATCCAAATTGTTGGGGACAATATGCTGACATTTATAAACCACACAGAGTGGGCTGTAAAGCACTATAGAGTGGTGTATAAGTCTAAGTGCTATTGCTATTTCCAACTATCCCTTATCCTGAATACTTTGGGGCGGGGGGGAGGGGACCCGTCTGGTTCCAGTCATGATCTGGCTCTACTGTGACCTTATTTAGATGTTTTCCAAGATTTCTGAGATATCAGCCAAAGAGCTGATATTTATAACTTCAGCATATGCTGAGCAGCTTTGCTTTAAATAAAGCCAAAACAAGAACATAATTCATGTTCATTTCAGCAGTTTTTTCCAAAAGCAGTTTTTCAAGTCTGGAAAAGCTAAGCAGAGTTACTTTTTCCCAGATAATGTGTGGCCCCCATTGATTTACATAAACCATCTAAATATGTTCTATTGTTATGGAATGCATACTGTATTTATTGAAATTTTCTCTCCCCCCCCTTTCTATCTTATGATGGTGGGAAATGCCAGTTACTGATATCTGAAAGCTTTTAAGTTTGAACGTCAAGTAGGTATTAACAAAAAAAAAACCCAGGAATGCTTAAACAAAATTTCAAGTGTCAGATTTAAACTTTATCTTGAGTGTTCCTAAAGTTCTCTTTTTTACATTTTTGGCTATTATAATATCTAGCCAACGTTTTCTTCTGTCTCTTCTCCTCCTCTCAATGTTGTTTTAAATAGGCATTTGCTTTGGAAATAATCAAGTCCACCCACGAATGCTGGAAAGCTTTGGTTCACAAAAAGGCTGATGGAGGAGCCATAAAATGGTATGTATCTATCGTTCTTTGGTCAAAATCCAATTGAATTACAGGCAGTCCTCACTTAATTAAGGTAACGTCATTACTAAGTGATGCGGTCATAAAGCATAATGTGACAAGACCATTCCGACGTACCATGGCAAATTGTGGCAGTTACGGTTGGCTTCATTAAGCAAATCCTATGCAGTCAAGCCACAACATTATATGATCACCTTTTGTGATCTTCTGCTGGTTTCCTCATTCACTTTGCTTCTCTGATTAGGGTTAGGGTTAGGGTTAGGGTTAGAGTTTTCTCACAGAAATTGAAGATAATGTTAAATTTTCTAGAAAAGGTCTTGGGATTTTTGTTAGCATTCTTTATTCCAGACTGGGTAATAAGAAATCATGGATGTGACTCAGATCACTTGTTAAAGGTAAGAGAAAAGGGAACAGCCTGTCCTGCATATGTCTCCAAGAGAAAAAGGCACAGTATTTCCCTTTTTTCTTTCAGCTGCTTCAATGACCAAAGTATTTAGGAATGGCTTGTTCTTATTGTACAGTGGTGGTATTTGCCCATGCTTCAATTAAAATATCAAGAAGAGAGCCTTAGGAATAGACATTTTCAGCTTGGAAAGTACAAGTAGTCAGGGAGGCTATAAAGATCTGTGTAATGGAGAAGCGGGGAAGATAAAGAGAGAAGATAAAAATGCTGCGTTAGCTAAGAAGGGTTATTCTTGATTTGAAGATCTTCCAAGAATTGGAGGCCAGAGCTCAGCATGGTATTCATTCAGGGAAGCTTAGTCCAAGCATATGATTATTGATCAAAGTAGATAATGTTTATGACTGCATTTTAAACTGCTGTTTATATACTTACTTGGCAATAAGTCTAATTGAAATCAGTTATACATTTGGACCTCCATTTAATGGTCTTTGGGTGTCACAGACCAATGAATCTAAAGATCTGTCCAGAATAGTAGACAAAGTTAATCAGGATCAAAGTTTAACTGATGTTTATGGAAAATGGGGAATTGGGAGGGTTAGCAGGAAGATTGATGGCAGCAGCAGGATATATTGTGCTATGACAGTGGTTCTCAACCTTTTCTTCACCATGGACTCCCTTTAAATACCTTTTGTGGCCATGCACCATGGCCACCGACCTCCAAGACTTAACTCAAGTTGTAAATCATAACATTTCTTCAAGCCTTTGCAGACCTCCTGTAACAACATCACGCCCCTCCCCCCGAGGTCTGTAGGCCACAGGTTGAGAACTACTGTGCTATGACATTGTGGAAGGATGTAGGCTTGGTGTAGAAAAGAGGGGGTACAGACTGTCCTCCTTGCAGTGATCAGACCTCTAATATAACACTTGGAGGTGACAAAATAATACATAAGGATACCCTCAGCTTGTGCTTTATAGCAAGCTGGTTTCTCACACATGCCCAAAGAACCTTCTAGATTTAAGATAAATGGACCTCTCTTTCTGTCCACAGGTGCACTATGTTAAATTTTATTATATTTACTCTTGAATAGCATGCATAGAATTGCTGTTTGGACTTTGACTCAATTCAGAACCATTGGAAGAAAGCAAAATCTTCCTACTTAGGATTTTTCAGATAGAAGATGAAGATCTAGGGAGGAAAAGGGCAGGACAGATGAGATTTTGAAATGTGCAAGCGCAGTATGTGTACATCAGAAAATATTGTGGTTTGTGGCAGTGACAACAGAGTGTTAGTTCAGATGCCATTTCAGATCAGAGTTGCCTCTTGCCTGGGGCTTGATGCAGTACAAGGTACACAAATTGAAACCCTAATCTTGGTTAGATGTTTTGGTTGGAAATCTCATCGGCTCCAACCAGCCGTGGTCTTGAGCTTTAGCCAAAATAACTGAAATACCTCAAACATTTCAGTTTGTGCAATTTCTCACTTGAAAATCAAGTTCTGGGTTGATCTTCTACTTGGTTCTTAATAAGAGACTTACGTTAACCAACAAGTATGTGCAGAGATATCCAGTTTAATCTATAAAATTTCCACATTAGAGTGGACAAAATATCTCAAATCCTGGACAGCATTTACTGTGCTGCAGCTGTAGAACACAGCTTATTTTGTTCTTTCCTTATTTGCGTTCTAAATAACAGCTGTTTTCCACACTCTTCATGTCTCAATAATTGTTTTCTCTTTTCAGCACCAACCTTCTGGTAGGCACTAGCCCTTATTGCTGCAACGAAGAAGACATCCAATCTATCGTGCAAACTGTAAGGGAATGTATACATTTCCCCCCCCCTTCCCAGTCCACTTTTCAATATTGGTCATTGAATGGAAGCACAGGCAATTGAGAGTTAATGCTGTTATAATCCAAAATGCTAGCTTGGAAATTAAATAGCAGATGCAGGTTTCTCATGATCTTGGAGGCTGAGGTCAGTATGGAAAAGAAGGAAGCAGAGAGGAATATGTAATAAGCATTAACAATTTTTGTGTGGGTGTGTGCAATATAAAACACATTTTCCCATTTTTATCAACCAGTGTTCAACAAAATTAGATTCATTGTTATCTTTAAAAGTAAAACAAGAACTAAAATTACACATGCCTGCTTATATTCTAAAACATTCCCACACATACACAACCAAAACTGCCAATGGTGATCTGTTTACAGTAGAAGTTATTTTGAATCAGTAAAATTTAGTATTTTTCAAAAGCATTCCCGTCTGTTTTGAAAAGCTGCTTTTTAACTATTAATGAACTAAAACATCCATTTGATACACACAGACATTTCAGCTGTGGAACTGGAGGAAATGTGACCTGAACTTTTGTATAAAAGAAAAAATAGGTTTTTTTGGTGAGCCATTTTCCATTTGCCTTTTTCACAAGAGCGAACGTTTAAAAATGGTTCCTGAAATGGCCCAAACTCATTCTGTTTTCAGGGCTAATTTTATAACTTTTTGAAGAATTATTAGTGTTCAACTTTAGGAGCCCACCCAGTACTTGAAACTGCAAACCACACATTCAGGATCCAAAATACATACAGCTGGTGTTTGTTTGTTTTACTGCACAGATAGGCTTTTGTACTAATTATGTTAAACTGTAATTTCAAAAGTGAGATGAGGCTTCAAAGGAAGCAGATTTTAATATCATTCAAAGAAGACTATTTAAAGAAATAAGCCACAACAACAACAACAACAACAACACAAGAATTTAAATCCCAGAAGGACCTGAGTTCCCGCTTGCCAGATCACTTTTATGAGGCCATTTTTCAGGTTCATCCTGAAATTATTATTTGCAAAGCCTTTAACAGAAGCACTTAGTTCCTCTCCGATTAAAGTCAACTACATATGAGTAAATTGATTATATTTTCCTGTATTTTTATCTCCCTAACTTTTTTCTCTTTGCTGTATTGAATTTTAATCTGCAGATTTTAGATTGTAAGCTATATTGAATTTTATATTATTGCCTCTCTTTTTGTCTTTTGTACAGCATGTTGCATTTTACAAAATAATTTATTTCTTTTCTGTAGGCTCCACCACTTGTGGAAGAGCCTTCTGTTTCCCAAGAAGGTGAGAACTATTTTCAGATTATTTAAATGTGTCCTAACTAGTGCTTACAATTCATATTGAGTTTTAGATGATCTACATAACAAATTCGTTGCTATATAGAGTACTGTAATGTAGATGTTGAAGTATGTTCATATCTGTGCATGTCTGTCTTGGGCCATATGAGCTCTCTGACCTCTAGGGCAGCGGCCCCCAACCTTTTGGGGACCAGAGACTGGTTCCGTGGAGGGAGTTTTTTCTGTGGGCCAGAAGGGACGTGGTGTTGCATGCTGCCTGCATCCCGCAGATGGGGCTTTGCTTCTTTGTGCGGCCTGGTTTCTGGCATGGTGCGGCCCAGTGCCGGTCCATGGGCCAGGATTTGGGGACCGCTGCTCTAGTGTACCATTGTCTCTCAGCTAAAGCTATCCTATAGAGCTATTAAGATAAAAGCAGAAGGGAGAACTTAATGTATTGCCCTGAGCAACTGGAAGACAGGAACAATACCATTCTATAATTATTAAGAAGTAAACGACTGGGATTTCAGTCAGATTCTTACTAGAACACAATCTCTTAAGGGTACCTAGCATGTAAATGCGTAAACCCAAAGGTATTTCTTGAGATTCTTTCTTTACAGCTACCCATGGAATAGTTTAGCATTAGGGATAAATAGAAGGGTTCACATTCTCACCCATCCGTGAGAGGTTTTTTTGTGTGAGCTTATTATTTATTCCAATTGATTATGGTATTTTCAGCAATCATTCATATAACCATAGCATGAGAAATATAAAGTTAGCATTTAACAGGATCCATGCATCTTTTTTTTTTAATTGAATAGAGCTTTGTTGGAATGAATTAAATGTTCATAGACTGTTTTGCTGATGGAATGTAGCCTTTTCAAGAATTAATGAACGTTTACTAACTGAAGTTTCTAAAGTGATTTTCCTGCAGGCTTTTAAAACAATTAAATCCCTTGTGATGTTGTTCTTTTTGTGATATCAAGCATATATATATAATTCTATGCACATGGCAGAAACTTCAGTGATTTTGATGGAATTTGTTTTTTCAGTTGGGTAACTCTGTCAAACATGTAAAATGTCTGGAGCACAGCACCCAGGAGCTGCAGAGCCTCAAATTGAATGTCTTATCTATATCCAGATGCCACCCAGATGTGTACATTACCAATACACATCTGGAAAGTGTTGACTTGGGGAAAAATGGGATGAGCAGCATCTCGGTAGATAGATTATCAAAATGGAAAGTAATACAAATCTCATTTTTGGAAATGTCACTTTCTATTAAATTTTGTTTTTCATATTGCTATAGTTGGAAGTATTTTTTCATTTTGAGGCATAAGTTTAAGGGCAAGTTATCAGCAACTAGACATATGTTGTGTAATGTCATGTGCATAGAGCTAGGATGGAGAAAAGCAGTTTGAAAGATAGAGTCTAATGCTATCGCAAAAGATATAAAAGAGATATATATGTAACTTGGGAGTTAAATACTACGGCAGAAGAATAATTTTCAAATTTGTTCTTGTTTCCTGTTACCTGACTAAGCAAATAGAAAATATAAAAAACAGGTTGTTTTTTACACACCACATTCAGAATACCTCACAGACTTATTATGCTGTTATATGTACATTCAGATCCAAAGCGATTTTTAAATACAGATGTAGTGACTTCCTCCTTTAATGACCATTCATAGTTGTTATGGTGATAAAAGGTAACTTTAGGGCCTTGGTGGTTCAGAAGGTTAATGCTGTACTTTGTAATAAATATTCAGCTCCCAGCTGCCTGCAATTTAGCAGTTCAAATCCCACCAGGCTCAAGGTCAACTCAGCCTTCCATC
>JANHJO010009590.1:0-14368 GCA_032468235.1 Pseudoxyrhopus heterurus
TCTGTTATCCTATAATTCTGGGTCTCCTGCTTGAGCAGGAGGTCAGACTAGATGACCTCAGAGGTGCCTTCCAACTCACACACACAATATCAACAACTAACAGGACATGCTGGCACAAGTATACTTCTTTTAAAGAAAAAAAAAACTCAAGCAAGGCCGGGTAATCAGCTAGTCTGACATAAAACAAAAAAGCTGGAAACTATTAGAAACTAATGCAGTATGGAAACTATTTGAATCTTTTGGAATTAAATTTTCTAGGGGCTTTTAAATTGCTAGCAGACTCTGCAGAAGTTTCTTTTTGAATTTAAAATAAGGATTGCTTCGATGGTGTTTTGTGCTTGTTGCGAAGAGGGGGTGAAATAGTTTCAATTTTAACTGCTTTTGATTGGACTAGCTGTGTGGGCTCCTAAAACAAAGAGGCAGAACTTAAGCTTTTTAGTTCTTTTTGTATTATAGCATTGATTTACTACAAGAGGGAGCCAAAAGACTACAGTATTGCTAATTCTTTTTAATGTCTCACTACCATCATTAAACCAAGTGGATTTTATGCTACAAATCTATAACTCTAAAAATCTATAACTCAAAAATTGTTAATTAACTTTTTAAAATTTAAATTAATTTTAAAATAAAAATAAAAAATTTAAATCTCAGATATACATTGTTAGAATGGCAACACAAAAGAAGACAGAAAGAATGAAGAGATTATCAGGAAATATAGAACTTATAAGGCCCTATATTGATGAATACATATCCAAAACATATGAATTAATTCAGTCAATGGGAATAAAGCTTGAAATCAAGATCGATGCTCTAGCAAGGGAACTCCGGGAGAAAATCCAATGTCTGAATGGAGATATTAAACCTTATGAAGCACAAATTGGAGAAGACAAATACTTTGTGTGAAGCTGAACTGGATGAGATAACAATTTTGGAATCTCAGATTAAGGAATTTCAGTTAAGATTTTGGGCAATTCCTGAACAACCAGGAGAAGATATCAGATTAAGGATGGCTAAGGCTTTGGCTCAGTTAATTAATAAAGAAGAAGTATTTCTTGATATGGATCTGGACAAAGTGTACAGAGTCAACTCTAGATTTGCCACCATGAGAAAGCTACCAAGGGACGTCATAGTTCACCTTGCAAGAAGAATAACAAGAGATTATGTTTTGGATTGCCACTTCAAACACAAACTGAGAATGGAAAATGTGGATATAATTGTTCTGAAGGAAATTTCGGTTAGAAATTCGAGAAAAAGGAAAGCCTATGCCTTTCTTACTGACATCTTGAAGAAGAGAAAATTTCTCTTCTGTTGGGATAAACAGGAAGGAGTGTTATTTACTTATCAAGACCAAAGATTTAGATTGAATTCTATAGAAAAAGCCAATGATTTCTTGATTAGACATAAAATAATCTCAGACCTAGGTGAAGAAATGGATATAGAAAAGAATTTAGAGATGGAACAATCTCAAAAAGTTGGTACTGAAGAAGAAGGCATAGCTAAGAAGTTGTACAGGAATCTACTACTTTTTCTAAAGACGGAGACTAAGTCTATTACATGGAACATTAACAGTGCAAATGCCTCTAAGCATAAAAAAAAACCTATTAAATTACTTGAGGAATCTTAATGTCGACATAACCTGTCTTCAAGAAACATATTAAGAAACAAGATAAGAAGTACTTAATAAATAAACAATTTGGGGAGGAATTTATATCTGCTGGTTTAAAAAAGATTAATGGAGTTGTTCTATATTTAAAACCTCAACTTAAACCTAAGCTACTTATAGCAGACAAATATGGTAGTTTTGTAGTAGTGGAAATTGAACTTAATAAATACAATAGTGGTTGGCATGTATAGGCCAAATGTTGATAAAAGTAATTTTTAAAAAAATCTAATGGAACAATTATTACCCTTTTCGTATGAAAACTGGCTTATTTATGGGATTGGAATGGACTGACTACACCAGCTTTGGATAGCTCATTTACTAAGGGGATTAAAACCTCCCAGGATAAATTACCAAATACTTTTTTTGAGAAGATGGACAATTTAGCACTAATAGACTCATGGAGATATAAAAATGGTTCCACCAGAGAATATACCTTTGTTTCAAAAAGACATAAATCTTTTTCAAGGATTGATATGATATGAACTTCTAAAAATCTTACCAATAAAATTTTAAAAGTAGATATTTTATCTAAATCCTTTTCTGAACATAATCCACTGCTTTTTGTACTAAGAGGAAAGAGTTCGAGCTTAAGATGGAGATTAAATGAATCTATTTTGCAAAAGGAAAGGATCATAAAAGATTGCAAAAAGAAATTACACAAATACTTGGATAATAATTTAGGTAAAGGGACAAGTTTAATGACTATATGGGATGCTAGTATAGCTGTCATGAGGGATTATTTTATACTGTATAATCGCTTAGAGAAGAAAAAATCCCAGGAAAAGATGCGAAAGATACTGGATCAAGTCAGACAGAAAGAAATCAAATTGCAAAAGACACATATGGACCCTAAAACTTTACATCAAGTTAAATTTCTACAGCAGCAACTGTCCTCCTTACCAGCTGCCATTCTTTGTTATCATCCTCATTTGAGGAACCATCACAGCTGTCACTCCGTTTGATGTGTAGAGGACCCTATTCCCAAAAGTTAGGACAGGCTAGTGAAATGTTGGGCTCTGCTACCTGACTTGGCCCTGCAGTTTGTGATGGTGAAGCAGGAGCGTCAGGGGTGGGTGTAGCAGAAGATGTAGATTCCATTGGATCTGGGATATCAGACTCTTCAGGATCAGAAGGTGAGTGCTGGTCTAAGGGTTGAGGATCAGATTGTGGCTGAACTTGAGTGATGATCTCACTGGCAGGGATGGCTGGGACTAAAAATCTCATCCCTAGGGAAATAAACTCCAGGATCATTTGAATGAATCCTGGACCAGTTGGCATCTTCTTCAAAAGTGGCAGAGCATGAAATGATAACTCTGTCACCTTTGTCCAGGAATCTATATGCCTTTGAGCCAGGGGCATATCCTAAAAATTGGAGTTTCCTGGAGACCTCATCCCACTTTCTTCTTTGTTGCCTGGGAGTGTGGACCCAGGCAAAAGAACCAAACAGGCAAAGGTGTGCTAAGTTTGGTTTCCTTCCATAGACAAGGAAGTAAGGGGTTTGATTGATAACACTGCTCCATGTTCTATTTAATATGTAATTGGCAAATAAAATGGCCTGAGCCCAGTAGGCCTTGCCAACATTGGCATCTGTCATGATGCTACACATCATATTTTGCAGAACACTATTCCTTCTCTCAACCATCCCGTTCTAAGCAGGAGAAAATGGAGCAGTCTTAAGGTGTTTGATCCCTTTCTGCTTCAGCCAGTCCTGAAAACCCCTCAACATAAATTCAGCCCCTCTATCGCTCTGGACCTGAGCGATACTTACTTTATGCTGAGTCTGGACAAGGCTATAGAAGTTCTGAAATGTTTTGAACATTTCAAACTTCTCCCTCAAGATGTAGATGTATCTGCTACGGTCATTTACAATCATCAGGAAGTAGTGCTTTTTCCCCCAATGAGGCCTTAAAGGGGCCAACCAGATCTATATGAACCAGCTGGAAAGTGTGCTTAGCACTACGCATTGAGGTCTTTGGGATGGAAGCTGTCTTGGACTTTAGCCTGTTTAAAGATCGCGCAGTCCAGAAAGACATTTCACCCTTTCAATTCCAGCACTTCAGAGAATTCCTGCATCCTTTGGATTACAGGATAACTCGCATGGCCCAGTTTTCTGTGCAAATATGAGTGCACTTGGAGTGCAAAGGCTTTCCACAGAGATGCCTTTGAGTACTCCACCTTTGTTGGATACTGAGACCTTGGTCTCTTTAGTATGTTTTACCCTTATTGTTTTCAGTAAGAATAGGAACTCTAGATTCCTTAACCGGGGTAACTTGTTTGGTTTGTGCACTCTTTTTGCACACTATGGGTGCCTTTTGTTGAGCTTTGGTAGCTCCCTGAGAGTTACCTCTCTCCTGATCTTTGTTCTGATTTGTTGGAACATTTCCCTTGGTCTTAGGTGCCAAATAAGGTAGGCTATCTATTACAATAATATTTGCAACAATATTCCCATTGCGCATTACATAGCCCCCACCCTTCTTGAGTTTTAACTCAACTCCATTGTATTCGTACAACCTGACCATGCTTAATAAATCATTCTTGATGTCAGGCACATAGAGTACATCTTTCATGTCTCTCAGTTTGGGAATAAACACAACCACCTCCCCTACAATTTTCACATTTACACCTGTGGCTACTTTGACAGTTGATTCAGACTCATGGAGCTCTCTAAAGTATTTTCTATTGCAAGCAACATGCTTGCTTGCTCGAGTCTAGTATCCAGAGATCCTTGGTACTACAGTTCATTGGTTGGGAGGTGCCCTGAGAGGTCCCATTGACATATGAGGGCCTCGGGTAGTCTCTGCCATTGCCCCGACCCCTTTTGGTCTCTTTCCCTCTGAGCTGGGTCAACACAGGCTTGTTGTTACATTGTTGAGGGCAATCCTGCCTATAATGCCTCTTAGACCCTCAAATGTAGCATTTAGGTAATGCGTTGACTCTCTCAGCCTTCTCATGCCTTCTAGTTGGTCTTTGCTCCCTCCGCAGTGGGGTGCAATCCTTTTGCCTGTGGTCTTCCTCAATTAATCTTGCAGATAAATATTCAATAGTCAGAAGGCAACCCATTAATTGATACAATAAAATTCACCCAGCTTGGGTCAAGCAATGTCAGGATAATGCTGATTAAGGCCTCCTCTGGAACACAATGCCCCCTCTGTTCCAGATCGGCCTTCATTGCTTTTAATCTCTCCAGGTGCTCCCCCATATTGCCTCCTGGCTTTAATTTGGTGTTATAAAAATCCTTGGATAAACTACAGGAGGTCCCCATGTTGGTACTATGAAATAGGTTATACAGAATGACCCAAACGTCTTGGGCAGTACGCCCACTAGGGATGCTGGAGTATAAAGCTGTGTCCATAGAGCTTAATAAGGTAGTATAAGCTCTGTTATGAATTTCCTCCAGTTCAGGAGTCCATGGCATAGGAGGAGGGTTTGCCACCATTATTAATGCATTCTCTCTCATCAGGAGTATCTGAACCTCCTTGGACCACTCCCGACAATTTTCTCCTGAAAGGAGTAATTTTTTAAACCCAGCAGGTAAAGTTGAGAAACATTCTGTATTAAATGTGAAGTCTGCTGTCCATGGTGCTGCATCCCTATTCCTAAGCTTGGAGGTATAGGGACTGCAATACCAGGGGTGAGCAGAGTGGCCGCTGTGGAGCTGTTTTGCCAATTTGCAGACAGCCGGTCTAATTCTGCTGTATCCCCTGTTGATTGCGGCTGTGCAGGCTCCATTCTTTGCTGGAGCTCGGAGGAAGAGGACATGTCCCTCCGAGCTGAAGAGGAAGGCCCGGCCTGGGTCTGAAGAGGGGGAAGAAGACCTGAAGACTCTGGAAAAGAAGTAGAAGAGTCATCTGAAGCTGCAAGAAGACTTCTGGAGGCCACGGATCTCTCGGATGAAGCCTGATGAGTCCAATCTGCCTGGGGGTCTTCTGGATAGACTCCGCCTATCGCCGCCATCAGGACACTGAGGACTGCCACTGGATCAAGGACAGCTGCCGGGAAAGGTAAGTTGACTGGTGGTGGGGGGTGGAAGGCAGCCAGACTGGGGGCCCCGGTGGCACCGGTCACTCTGGGCCATGCTGCCGGCCTGGTTGCCTCTGCGGTGTTGGGCCTCGGGCATTGCGTTGCTGCACTTATCATTTCTGCTGGGCCACTCGTTGTGGGCACTGCGGCTCCAAAGGCCACAGCAAGGGTCACCAGTGCAGCCCAGATCTCCAGTGCGGTAGGCGCGCTGGAGGGTTGTGAGGTCTGCTGATCTGGGGTGGCCATTGAGGTGGCTGGAGCAGTGGGTTGGGCAATTGGTAGTGGTAATGGAGCCGGGACAGTTGGGCCTGGTGTTCCCGCCACTACCGGGGCAGTCAGCGGGGTGCTGACCATCGTCGCTGTGTTGCCGCAGCCATTTGGGCTGCTTGGTGGCCAATTGGCTGTGCTTGCTGTGCTGCCATGGCTACCGGGGGTGTTATCATTGCACCTGGTAATGTGGCCGTGGGGTGGCCATTTTGTTTATGGCAAGGGCCATGTTGATTCTGGTAACGACTGAAAAAAGGTGTGGCCATGTTGGATGGCAGGTTTTGTGGCAGGAAAGTTCCTGCCATTTCCAAATTGAAACTTTCTATCAGGGAAATTGTCTCCACCATGAAAATGACAGTTGGGTTGGCCCGGATAATGGCCGCCACTGTTGTTGAGGCAGTGGCCTTTATTGGGGCTGCAGACACCACCAAAACCACCATTATCTCTGCCATCTTCTCTGCCATCATCTCCGTCTGATCTTGGGTCACCGCTACCCCTGGTGCCATCATGGGTGCCAGGAGTGTGGCAAGCACTGCGTGGGGTGCTCCTGATGCGGATGATGAAATCTGCATCATGGCAGCTCCAAGCTCTGCGTCAGACAGCTGGCTGAGCCACAGTGTGGTCACATCGGTGACTGCTTCTACACCAGTCGCTTCACTGGTGCCGGTGCCGGTGCCATCCGCCCCGGTATAGATGGATGCGGCTGTCCCTTGGCTCTCAGAGGTCGCAGCAGCCGTCTGCTGCCCGAATGCAACCGCTGTCATTTCAGGATT
Organism: Pseudoxyrhopus heterurus; assembly: GCA_032468235.1. Classification (NCBI taxonomy): domain Eukaryota; kingdom Metazoa; phylum Chordata; class Lepidosauria; order Squamata; genus Pseudoxyrhopus; species Pseudoxyrhopus heterurus. The sequence continues at coordinate 6,724 of JANHJO010009590.1, forward strand.
GATGGCTGTCACTTGTGAGGCGTTGACCCTGTTGGTGCCCATGGTGCCAGTCATCGAGGTTCCTGCTGAGGAGGCCATTTGGGATTCTGCCCAGCCTTGTGTTTGCTGTGCAGATCTTTCAATTCTGGCTCCTCTGGCTTCAGCAGTTGATTTTGACAGGCAGAGATACTTCTTCGTTTTCTTTCAGTGGCCGGGCATCTCTTTTAGTGTCTTAAGCCTAGGAACTGGACATCGGGAACCATCCTCTGCTACCAATTTATTAAATATTTTGGATGTTCCTAATGGACCGTGATGTTGTTCCTAAGCACTCAAGACACTTGAAGCCATTGGTGTTAATCAGAACTTATTTAACAATAAAAATAGTTAAAAACAACTATTTACAAGTCTGACCGGTGTGATTGTGTGTGGTGTGTGTGTCTCTCACTGTGTGTGTGTGTGTCTTGGAGTTGCCATCCTGTTGCAAAGACCCCAAGCCCGGTTTTCTAAGCAGCTCCCAACCTGCTTGGCACAGGTTCTGGACATTGCGCGCAGGAGCAACCGCTTTCGCTTTGCACTTGGCTCAAGATCAGAGAGACAGACACCCGCCTGGCTGGCTGCTCGGGCGGGTGGGCGAGCTTGTGTTTCTGGCGGGACTCTAATTTCCAGTAGGGCTGAACGCGGCAGTGCTAAGGGGGACCAGAGAGGGAAACAAGTGGTGAGGCGCCCGCGGGCGGCATGCTTGCAGAATCTGCACCGGTGGGAGGGGGATGGCAGCAGCCTGTGGCCAGGGGAGGAGGGTGAATGGGGAAATTGGGGGAGGGAGAGAGGAAGCGGCTCACCCTTTATCAGATGCATCTCCACCGGTCAGGGACACGATGGAGGAACCGCAGGCTGGTTGTTTCCCCTTTGCGCTTTTCCGAGCACAGAGCGAGATTCCCAAGGGTGATCACGGCCTGTTTTCATTTATCTCGTGCTCTCCCTCCATCCTCCCCCCAACTGTGTCCCTGACCGCTCTCCAGTGCATGCCCGACGGCTTGTAGACCATGAAGACCCTTGCAAAGCCATGCACACCTCAGCTGCCCGCATGGTGCCCGCCCTGCCCCCGCCATACTCAGCTGGTGCAACTGCCTCTCCAGTCCCCCTTGGCACTGCTGGGTTCAGCCCTACTGGAAATAAAAGTCCTTCCGGGAACATGAGCTCACCTACCCGCCTGAGCAGCCAGCCGGGCGGGTGTCTGTCTCTCTGATCCTGAGCCAAGCACAAAGCGAAAGCAGTTGCTGTTGTGCGCAATGAACCCATGCCAAGCGGGTTGGGGGCTGCTTGGAAGACCGAGCTTGGGGTCTTTGCAACAGGAGGGCACTCCAAGACACACACACACACACACACATGAGAGACAGACAGACAGACAGACACACAGAGGTCCCTAGATCCAGAATACTCTGCAATGGGGAGAATCGGTGTGCAAGGCATCTGGAGGTCTGGCTCGGGTAAAAGGGGGCGTTGCAGATCCCTCGGGGTTCCCTCCCTTCTTGTTGCCCTTGCAGGCTGCGGAGGATGGGCTTTGGAACGCAATGGTGGAGGGTTGCCAGCCCTTCCCTCCACCAAAGGAGTACAGATCAGTTGTCATCTCCTCCTTTAAACTCAGCTTGACTGAGCCGAGTCAGTGCTTTTTTTTTTAAGATACATGCATGGGCGGTGAGGGCCGGGGCCGATGGAGTGGGCGGATTCTGACGGGAAGCCTTGTAGGGTCCTCATTTCTGCTTTTCTCCATCAGACTCATTTCTGACGGAGTTTGGAGGAGAGAAAAAGTTGCTTGCTGTTTTTGGCAGGAAAGTAGCACGGTGGGGGGACTAGGCGAGCATGTTGCGCATGCGATTAAATAGGCTCAAATTTGGGGGGGGCAGGCCTTAATTTCACCCATGTGCACCAATCAGGGCTTGGCCTTCTTTTTTAAGGGGGGGGGGTATTTTATGAGAAACACAGTATGTGGATTACAACACATTCTTTCCAACTTCAACTATTCTTTTATTTGTCAGGGTACATGTGAGCATATACATTATTTATTTATTTACTGTTCCAAACCAAGTCACAGAATTTGAAATTACAGCATGCCATTAATAAATGCGTAAGTGGCAGTATGTACATATATTAAAAGAACTCCTACAATGTTAACATTTCATTGAACGGACCAAATGGTATAAACTATTAATAATTTACTACTGCCTTCAAAACACCTGAGTATTGGTCATTTAATAAGAATACTTCAACCTCTTCACTATGACTAGAGTTTATTACACTGAAGAGCAGATATATTATCTATGATTGTCAATGAAAGTACAGTGGATATTTTAAAAGGATGTGTGAAACAGACTCAACCTCTATGTTCAAGCATACACAGGCTAGAGAGAAGACCATCCCTACATGGGGCATACATAATCTTGTGGAAGTAATTGGGAAATGTCCAAGGACAGTATGTGGACTAAGGTTGCATCTCTAGAGGTCAAAATGGGGAAGAGTAATGCTGCTTCCCTCCACCTAGCTCTCTTCATGATTTGTTTTAGAGTTCATCCCTTTGTATGTAACCCAGCAGATGGCAGGAATCAAGGAATCAAGGTTCAGCTAAATGGACATTTTATTTTTATCTTTGCTGTTATAAATACAGATGGAGCTTCTCAAAGTCAAACAATGATACCAAATAATTTGACACAATTAAAAAAATATGTAATCTAACAAAATGGAATTATTTATTGTTCAAATGGGAATATACTTCAAGAAGTTTGTACGTTTTTGTCTTGAAATATTCCTCAACTGATAGATTGGATATATAAAATGTATGTATTTCAAAAATGTGCACACCAAATTTCCGGTATGTATTTGGAAAATTCCTGCATAAAGTGGATGAACTAGAAAAAAAATTGCAAAAGAATGTGCATGTAAATGATTCTCACAAAATATCTCTTGGGGAAAATTGCCTATGAAACCAAACATAGTTTTTTTTAATGTTTATAAGCTTCAATTTAGCTTTGTTATCTTATGAAATTTAGTTGGCATGACTTAATGATTTCATACTAACAAAGACCAGATAAAGGCTTAGGACAGAATAAGATGCTGAAAATAATTGCCTGATCGTTTAGATTTTTTAGATGAGGTACAGCAAAGTGCTCATCAAGCACAGATTTTTCACTCCATATGTCATTTGAATTTTTACTCTGTTCTATTTTATTGTGAGAGTTTTATGGCAAGAATAAATTCTGGGTGATTTGCAGTAGTTTGGCAAGGATGTCTGACCCTTCCCCAATTATTAACAAAATGATTCCCCAGACAATCCTACATTATCCTACTGAAATGAATATCCAGGGTAAGAGTGCATTTTCGGATGAAAACACTGCAAGCAATTTTGATACTCAGAAACTAATCCATGAACTCAGAAAGACATAATGGCAAGTTTATATCTTTTACACCAAACTTTTGTCGATGCATCAGTCAACATCAGCAACTGTCATACCAATGAAAATAAATGTTGCAGGCCTTCCCTTTCCACTTTATTAGCACAAGCAGTAGATCCCACAAGCCTGTAGTCTATTGTTCCCTTACTTATAGTTAGTAGAGCCTGAAGGGGATATCTACTAAATATAAAATTCTGCTGGTCCTAATATAAGGGCTATAAGGGAACATAACTACTGCTTGCATGTTCCGAAGGGCAGGAATGGTGGCAGAGAAGGCTCTTCTCCTGGATTCCACCAGCCAAATTCCTTGATTGATGGTAAGTAAGTCCCTTCTGGTAGCACAAGTGGGGCAGACTATCCCCCTTGGGGAAAGACAGTTCTGCAGATATCCTGTAAATATAAATATTTATACAGTGGAACCTTGGTTCGCGAACGCCTCCATTCATGACCAATTCATATCACGAACAAAAAAGCCAGCCGAGTTTTGAATCGGTTCCCAACTCAAAACTCGGTTGACAAACAAAAAACGGCGTGGAAAGATTCCTTTCCACACCATTTTCCCTTCTGCGCATGCGCAGAATGTCTGTGCATGTGCAGTGAGGGTCTCTTCAAAATGCAACCATTTCAGTTCACACCCGCAGTCTGGGAACAGATTGCAGTCGCAAACTGAGGTTTGATTATATATCAAAGTTATGTAGCCACCCATGTCACAAAAAGTGACTCTGCAAAGCATACAACAAGGATATAAAACCATCTTTACTGAGAAGAAATATAATATTTTCTTGGACAAATCAGAGAAATAAACACCTCATCACGGAATTATCTTTGCAAAATTCTGAACATTTTTTTTAAAAAAGAAGCTTAGAAATAAATAAAATCCCTCCAAGCAATCAAAGCAGCCACAGTCCAAAGCTCAATATAAGCACGCTGCCTAATTCTTTGGGGAAAAGAAAAAAAATCAGTGATTCTGACTCATCACTGTTCTTCACACTCCTTCATTTTAACATGTCAGTGTTTGCACTGGATGCAGATGGTTTGCAGTTTAAAAAAAGCAGAGATTTCATTCCCCAGGTTTTTCAACCAAGGGAATGAAAGTCTAAGTGGGGGCATTGTTTGGTTGTTTTGTTTTGTTTTTTGTTGCCTGACATGAAACAGTAAATGGCATTTTCTACTCGTTCAAGACAAATTCTATAGTACCCAATGTCAGAGGTGGATTCCAGCGATACTCTGACACCCAAGGCCACTCAGATTATTTTAGCACCTCAGGCAGAAAATTGTAGAAAGACTCTCCCTGGTGTTAAACATTACAATAATAATCAATCAGTAAATAACAATTTGTTCTCCCTTCATGATGTAAACTCCACTGTCTGAGACACCTGCTACCCTCTCCTTCACAGCCAGGGCTGGAAGGCGAATGTGAGCAGCTAAAGCAGAGATCAGAACCTCCAACCCCACCCTACCCTATACATCAATACCGCCCTCCCCCTTTATTTCCAAAGAGGATAAAATTTACTTCAGGCTGGCTTTTAAAAAGAACTTACAAAACAATAGAAGATTAACTTGAGATTTTTAAAAATGGGAATGGCACATCTACTTTCTCCATTTTTTCTTTAGACTTAAGAGGAAAAATATTTGTTTTGACTCACTCTGTATTCTACAATATGGCAGTGCTGAAATAGAATTTAAATTATTTTTCTTGCAGAGTTTTTTTCTTTAATAGCTACATAGCAGGCAGGTATGTTGGCAGTGCATAAGTACTAATATTTTAGAGAAGAATTGGCCAACATTTATAAAGTTCTCTATCCATGGTATACAACCTAAGATTTTTAAAGTTTGAAAATGGAAAAGTTCAAAACAGAGTCATTCATCAATCCATACTGAACAAACTACTCAAAATCTTACATGATGCAGTGGAATTATACTGACCTTTAAAAAAAACAATTTTGTCCTGATTCATTATCTGACATGGTTTTTGCAAAGCCATATCAAATGTAATTTTGACCTGTTTCCCTGTGGGAAGGTGGATCTACAAAAATATATAATATTTATGAACTATACTAGTTTCCCTTTCATAAATGAATTTAATAAGGGTCCCAGCAAGACTCTGAAAATAAGGTTGATTTGTCACATCACCATCACCCTAAGACATACATTTTCTTATTGATCTGTTTATAACTTCCACTGTGAGAATAGCATCAGTCCACTTCAGTCAAATCCCAGACCTTTCAGCAGGAAATAGGGCCAGATAAAATAACAAATAAGATTTATATTTTATTACAAACTCTAGGAAAAATAATGTAGTATTTTGAAAAGCACATATTCTTTTGAGACAAAGGAACACATGGTTCTCATCATAAAATAAAATCAACTGCATTTGATGGAACTTTATTTAGAAAGAAAAAGGTTGTAATTTGAAATTTCCAGCACTTCATGTTAATGGAAGTAAAACTAATCCTTTATGAGCCCCAAGCAGTCTGTATTAAAATAACAATGAGATTCTGTCAACAGTTATATTCATGATTGAAGTTTAGATATCTGCTCCAAGAAGAAATGGTCCTCCTAAATACACTTTTAAAAAACAATTGTTCTAAATAGGGACCCTTGTTCTTACCTGTTATGCCTTGTAAAATAAAATGGAATTTATCAACTTCTAATGTGACTATCTACTATTTCCATATAGGTTTTTAAAAAATGGTAAACAAAACATTTTGGATTGAATTCAGAAGTAGTTTTTATGAAGTTATCACATGAGGGAAAATGGTTGTCCAGGTTCTGCCAAGGAAAAGATTACTGCCTCTGTTCTGAAGAGGAAGAGTAATGGATTATAATGATCAGAGACTCACTACTGAGAAGAAGCCAAGCAGCAATATGTTGGCCTAATAGCCTGTCAAGAGCAGTGTTTTCCCTTTCTGGGGTTAACATTGAGAATGTGACAAAAAGCCTTCCTAGTCTCTTTAAGAGTACTGAAAACTATCCTTTTATACTGATCAACCTGGGAACAAATGCTTCTGAAGAAACTGAAAGGGATTTTGGCAAACAGTACAGAAAGGCAAGGAGCTAGGGCACAGAGTTTTCTGAACCTCTTTCTGTCAATAGATGTGGCCCAAAGAGAGAAAAATCCTAAAAACAAACAGCCTATATAGATAGAAACAACAGAAACGAGCATTTTGGATTTTCTGACTATAGGCCCTGTTTCCATCATAAAAATCTCTTAACAAGAGATGAGCTATACCTTATCACAACTCGGAAAATATTTTGGTAAGTGGCTTGCTAATCTAATTTGAAGGATTTTAACTAAAATTCTGTTGGGAAAGGAGAGGTCAACCCAGAAAATAATGGTAGGTATAGGATTGCCCAATTCTTGTGAGATATAAGCTATACAAATGTATAGGCTATATAAATATGACAAACAAACAAGTAATAGTCCACCTGTTTCTATTTTTTCTCTCCTTAGGCCATATCTTTTAACAGAAAAGAGTGAAGAAAACATTTCCTATCAGGTCCAGAGCCTTGGAATTCCTTGGTAGCCTCCTTTCCAAGTATTAAAAAGATCTAAATGTGCTTGACTTTTACAAAATCAACATGGTGAGATAGGTTATCACAAAAGAGTCCTTCTGTGACAGAGATGGGTAATTAATAAGTCTGATATATAAATAAAACGGTGATGGGTTAGATGGATTCAGGCATTGGGCAAAACAACCAGCAAAAGAGGAAGAATCTAATAGAGAAGGGAGGAAGAGAGACATCTAGGTATGACCTGGCACTCAAGGGAATTTAGAGATCTGTATCTAATGCAGGTTAAGGCAAAGAATTAAAAAAGTAAAAGCTGGAATTAAGGAAAGGAGTCCAAAAAACAAGCAGTCATTTTTTTCCTCCTTTCTGGAAACACAGTAGGAGGTTTTAGTAAGTTACTATGATTGACAAAAAGCAAAAAACGGCTTGTGCAGACTGCAATAAGGATGATTGAATCAGTGTAATATCTACACAAAAGGTCATTTGGTATTGAACTCTTTAATATCATCACTTGGTTCCAATAGCACTTAAGAAGAAATGAACTATACTGTCAGAAGGATTCCTAATTATCATGGGCATCACAATGAACAGAAAGAAGAAATTAAGTCAGAATATGAATGAGATTATAACTATTTACCGTATATACTCGAGTATAAGCCGATCCGAGTATAAGCCGAGGTCCTAATTTTACCCAGGAAACCTGGGTA
>JANHJO010009591.1:12577-27426 GCA_032468235.1 Pseudoxyrhopus heterurus
TGTTGAGCTAACTGATGCTGTTACCTGGTTAGGGTAATGAAACGTCTGCAAGAAAACAAGCAAGCTCAGAGAGCACCCCCTCAGCCAAATTAGTTGTTTTGGGGAAGGAAAACCCAAAAGTGAGCATCAGGAGACAGGAATTCCTATTGTCATTTAGGTCTTTATGACATGGGCAAAATGCTCTGGTCAGTATATGTTTTAACCGTGTTCAAGCCCACTTTGACTTTTGCAACTGAATGCTTGGTGAGGCTTGGAGGAGATCTGAGAAGGATATTGAGGAGATGTTTGTTCAGCTCTGCAACATTGCCCTGAACGGTTGAAAATTCGTTTTCTTTTGCTTGGTCCTTCTATCGGTCCTAGCAGAATAACTGCATTAAAAAACGAAATGCATGCTCTCTCAAAGAAGGGGCAAGTGAGAATAAATATTTCATGACATTTTCCATATGAGAGGACAGAAAAAAGCAAAAAATGTGCCGGCTGTCACTTGGGAAGTGATAAAGTGCACATTTGTATGTAAGCATAATATAAACAGCGACATAATTAGCGAGAAAAGGATGACCCAGGACTACAAGGAGGGTTTAGTCATTTCTGCTGTTCCAAATCGCAATCAGACTTCAGCTCTTTTATATCATAGTGATTTTTCCAAGCACGTGGTATTGGTAATGCAAGTTGAAGACTGACTAATCTGCTCAATTTTGCATCCAGGGGAAGACATAAGTGTATTGCGATCCAGAGCACATTCGGAAGCATGTCCTATTCAGCGGGACTTGATTCTAAGTGTCCTGGACATTATAAACTTATCTATGTTGGTTTGAGCTCCGAGCTTGGCGATTTGGTTGCAAACACTTCATCCCCATTTGAGGAGACATCTTCAGTGCGCTTTGGATTGTGCTTGTCTGGAGGAGTAAAATGGTAAATGTTCCCCTCGCACATGTGTGCTAGTCGTTCCCGACTCTAGGGGTCAGTGCTCATCTCTGTTTCAAAGCCGAAGAGCCAGAACTGTCCAAAGATGTCTCCGTGGTCATGTGGCCGGCATGACTAAATGCCGAAGGTGCACGGAACGCTGTTATCTTCCCACCAAAGGTGGTCCCTATTTTTCTACTTGCATTTTTACATGCTTTTGAACTGCTAAGTTGGCAGAAGCTGGGACAAGTAATGGGAGCTCACTCCGTTACGCGGCACTAGGGATTCGAACTGCTGAACTTCTGACCTTTCTGATCGACAAGCTCATCGTCTTAGCCACTGAGCCACCGCGTCCCTTTTGCATAGTATGCATAGTAGTTTAATGCTAAAAAGAGATGGGGAAATACATTTGAAGCTAATAGAAGTTACTATCATTAGAAGGAATGCAATTATTTCTAATATCATTTTCAGCAAATTCCTCAACAATCAGGTCCAGTACATCTTAGAATATACATAATTGAAGCATATCCTTGTAAAAATTAGGCAGTCTGCAACACTTGTTCACTCTAAATGCCCTAGTTTTGTGTCAAAATAGGGCAAGCTATTGATGTCCTTTTTGACCAGAAGTTGATGCCAGAGAGCAAGTTGGAAGGGCTACTGCCAATGGTGGATTAGGTCTCCTAAATACTACAAGTAGTCTTTGAGTTACAACTTTAATGGAGCCTGCTCATAACAGTCACAACTTGTGATGGCCCGTAAAACAACCTTTTCTGTAATTTTTTTGGAATGGTTGTTAAGTGAAAATCATGGTCATTAAACAAACCCATGGTTTGCCATGGGCCAGTATTGCCAAAAATGCTTGTCTCTCACAAAATTGTTGTAAAATGCAGTCATGGGTCTGCAGGATGCTGCAAATGGCCATAAATGTTGGCCAGCTGCTGAGAGCCTGAAATGTGGTCATATGACGATTGCGGGGGTGGCCAACATGGGAACTTTGAAACTAGATCGTAAGTATTCTGCTATAGGTCCGTCATAACTTCAAACAGTGTCTAAGCAACTGATCATACCTACCCAAACACAACTTTAATTCTTCCCTGTTTTAATGGAGGGCCTGATCATTTATAACTAGAGTGAGAATTTAGTCAATGATCCATTTGTTTTGTTTTATTGGATATCTGTGATATTCTCAGACGTCTTCTCCAAGTTTGTGGTCTACAAAGAGCAATGTATGATGCATCTTTAAGATGCTTTGGGGGAAGTTATCTAAAGTGACACAGAATCACTCAGTGCCCATCATTCTCTGTTTCATAGCTACCCAATAGCAACTTTAGGGCAGAATAATTCATACAACCGCAGAATAACCATATTGGACGATGAAATAGATTCTTCACTGTGAATTTTTCATTTATTTTTTTATTTTTGCTCGCCTCCCAGAGTTCTTTCTCAGAGATGGGCCGCCATATCAATTTATTAAATAAATAAATAGTCAGTTTTGGTGTTTATGCATCATTAGAATCAAGGGAGAAGAGGAAGAAAATCATCACACAATAGCACTAATAGCAACAATAATTTTAGTTTCTAAGCCAATGATACGTGTTACACACATTTTAAAACCTCTTTTAACTATATTTTGTAATAATTTATCTACATAACATAAATATAATGTTATTTCTGTACTCTTTTTTCACCCTAGAGTTTGGGTCAGATTGGCCACACTCAAAATGGGTGGTCTGAAGACATTCTGCTTTTTGCTGGACTTCCCTAGAATTTGAATCTAATCCAGAAAGTAGTTTGGCTAGACAGGGCAAATTAATGGACCAGGAGAGGTTAATTTAGCCCCCCCTCCATGGGAAGGAACCCTTCAGAGCTAATTCAGTGGCCAATCAATTGGGTTTTGTAATACACAACAAAGCCCTTCCTCCATAACCCACTTAACTCTGTGGTGTAAGTAGACCAGGCTGTTCTTAATATTTTTCTTCTCTCTCTGAGGAATTTGTAGCATGCATTAGGGAAACAGCAATTATTTTGTATCCAAGTTAGGAATTATATCCAATGTTGCTTTTTTGTTTTAAAACTTGTCAAATAAATATGCCTAAACATCTAAAAATATTTTTCTGAGGAGCAGGAAAAAAAGAATCCCCCCCCTTTTTTTCCCATGCCTTCCATTCTATTGTTAACTTCTGACAGTGATCTAACAATAAATAATAAAAGTCCACACAAAAATGATTTACAAGAGTAAGCTGGGCTTTGGACTTCTTTAAGAAAGGTGTGAGCCCAAATGGAAGAGTCTTGAAATACAAGAGTTGCCATGGCAATTATCTATGTTTAGAGACCAGCGGAGAATAAAGTTATGTGTAAGTAATCACACCAAGAACCCATTAAGCAAGCTTTTTTTTCTTTTTTTGTAGATCTGAACTACAGTGTATTGTGGTTTCCCTTCTTCTCTACAGCATTTTCCTGAGAGCTTATAGTTACTCTTCTCAACTATTCCAGATGGGCAACAGACATTCAGAACTTGGTAGGGAGCTTAGGTGCCATCAAATTGTTTTTTTTACTCTTAATGACCTCATAGTTAGATTTTTTTTTCAATTTTAGCAATACTGGGGGAGAAAGAGAGGAGGTGCTGAAAGCAGAAGAAGATGCCAATAAAACAGGAGTGACAAAAATGTCACCTTTTTACAAATATTTTAACAACTAGCTCAGCCTCCATATTTCTCTCAAACAGCTACATTTGGAACAAGACTGAATGATGATGCTGTGAGTCCCCAGAATTCATATGGAATAAGCCGTGAGACGTTGTTCCACATAAGAAAACAATCGCAACTCAGAAATATAGTAATCTGCTAAAACTGTGTTTCTTAGCCTTGGAACATTTTAAGATGCGTGGAATGCCCAGAATTTCCCAGCCAACTTGGTAGCTGGAGAATTCTGGGAGTTGAAGTCCATACATCTTAAAGTTGTTAAGGTTGAGAAACACCATTGTTTAAAGTTTCCAAACGAGAATGTCCAATATATTTTGATATCATCAAGTGATAGTTCAACAACATTTGGGGGGGGGCATTTTCCCCACGTTAGAATTCCTCACTTCAGTTTCTGTAAAAGGAAGATCTGTCCCTACCTTTATTAATAAATTCCCTGAGGGTTTTTTTTTTCCAAATTTTATTAAAATTCCAAAAAAAGTATAAAATACAAAAAAAGGGAAAGAAAATGGGTTAGAGAAACAGGGGAAGGGGTGTTTGTTTTTTCTATCCATTTTTCCTTTCTCTCTAACTGCTTTTCTTTGGTTTTTTGTATTTTATAAATTCCCTGTATTTTAAAGTAAATTGAAAGTTCGCTATTTTCCCCCAGTCTTTGAAGAGTTTCCACATTAAATGGCTTTGGTTTCTGGCATCATACAAATTTAATATTGGTTTCTTTCTCTAATATAAATTATTTTCTACTTTTGTTTTATGTTAATTGTTTTAACAATTTTATATTGATATAACCTATAGTAACATAGTAAATCATATTTCTATTCCTGCTGTAGTAATACAGAAGCACACATTGAAAGTGGGGGCATTTTTAATATTTATTGCATCTATGTATGACCACATGTTAGATTTGCATTAGATGAATTGGGATGAGCCTTCACTAATGTTTTAGCAGAGGTAGATTTTGCATTGAAATCTTGAAGGTTAGATTTGGTTTAATGTCTTAATGTTATGATAGGCAATGGTGTTAAAAGGAATGAAGGAATTCATAAAAGATTGGTGTCATGGCTTCAACATAAACAACAACGAGTTCATCAGTACAAAAAGGAGTTTATGGCACAAAGTAGATGAAGAGGACAACCAAGTTCCAGATCTCAAGATCAATGCTCAGTGTAATTACTGTAGCCTGACAAATAATTCAATCATATTTTATCAGGCAGAAAGCTTCTGAGAATCACCACAGTGCTCCCTTCATGACAGGTTATCCCTTTGACAGCACATGGAGCCTAAAGTAAATGAGATTGCCTGAATCTCTGGGTTTTGAAGATATTCATTTAAAATTCCAATAGAAAAAATATATATAGCTCATGGTTGAACTGCGGAGATCTTGCTTGCATACATTTCATGACCTAGCTAGGGAACTTCATCAGTGCAAGTGCATATAGAGCTTGCTGCTCTTTATACAGTATATATTACTTACCCTGACAATTTTAGTGGAAATGTAGTTTCATTGGCAGTTAAAATGATTATTTATCATTTTAAATTCAGTTTAAATCATCCACTTGGATTTGATTATAAGATGGTCTTATATATTAACATTTATAGTTATGTTCTAAATAAATTCATATAAATTCTCCCAGGCTCCACAATTCCTGCCAGTCTAACTTCTTAACACTGTAATAATCTATGGACTAAAGATTTTAATTTTTCAATGCATTCTACAGATCTGAATTTAAGATATGAACTGCTCAATGTGGAAGAGAAAAGAATTCAGGAAGGCTCAATGAACTGTCAGTTTAGATTTTGATCACATATTTTCAATAATAAGACTCCTGAGTTGAATGAAATCATTTGATCAACCTACAATAATCATCATATGCAACCTTAGGCTTAGGAACATTTATGTTTTTGTCACACTAGATAGCAGTACCTAGCCAACCTTGGCTGATCTTAAAAAAACTAAGCAAGGTCCAGCCTGTTTAGTATTTGGAGCAAAGGAGGAAATTCCAGTATGGTAGGTTAGAAGTTGAAAAAAAATTCCAGAAGTTAATTTTTATTCATTACATTTAGAAATTACCCATCTCACTCACAGAGTGATTCTGGGCAGTAACAGACAAACTACTTTCTTGGTTGCCAAGAAAACAACATGGTTAAATATAGTAGAGAGCTTGGTGCTCACTAAACTTACTTGTTTGCTTGCAGACATTTCATTACACAACTAGGTAGCTTCTGCATTGATGATGTTACCTAGTTGGATAATGAAATATCTGCAAGCAAACAACCAAGCTCAGAGGGCACCAAGGACTCTGCAGTTTCAGCCATGACCTAAATATTTTCTTCTAAAGTACTAGTATATTCCGACACCAGAAGTCAAACTTGACAGAAGAAGAACTTTATCTTAAATTCAATTTTCTCAAACTATTTGATTTATTGTGCTTTTCTGTTTAGATTATTGACCAGGATTTATACATAAAAGAAAGCTATTTAACTCTAGAGTTGAAGGAGGGACCCAAATTAGAAGTAGAGCTTTGTCTTTTCAGGACAAAGCGATTGGAAAAATAAACTTATTACTACCCACTACCTATTCTAGAAGAAGTAGATATATAGCATAATATAACCTTTGATCTATTTTCAATACCCAGAGAACTGTGACACATCAAAAAGTTGGTACCATTACCACTAAGCATTGTTTTGAAATGTTAAAAGTAGATATTCACAGTCACAAGGTCATGACCTATCCAAGTCTTTCTAAGAATGACTGGAGGAATCTTGTCTTATTCAGCCTTCAGTGCCTCTTAGGTTGCCAAGAGAAAATATATAAGATGCAATGTATGCATGGGCAATTTATGGGAGTAGAATAGATTAACAAGTCTGAATGAAAAATAGGCTAAAAGGCAATGGGCTGAGAATAGGTTCCAGATGCCACAATTGCTCTTCACTTCTGGCAAAATGTAATGGTTCCAAAACTTTGAAATTATTTTTCACATTCTCTTCTAAAGATCTGAACACTGTTACTACATCTGGAATATGTACGCAAAAATAAGTAAATCTTTAATACCATATATGAAAAGAAAACTATAATCTGTGATGAAGAACATCTAAGCATTTTTTTAAAAAATACTGCCAAAGTACTAAATAATGTCAGTTTGCTATGGAAAAGCAATATTTTTAATGCATTTGTTTCAAGATTATCCCGGCATCTGCTGTCTAACAGGTTATTGTATGCTGAAATCATGTATATATTTGGCTTTAAAATGTTTTACCACTTCCTGAAAATCATGGAAGCAATAAATTATACTGTAGTGATGGATGACTTCTTGGTCTGATGTCAGAAGGCTACAAATATTATGATAATGAATCCGGAGCACTTAAAATGTTCTGAAACTTCATTAAGCTTTCTGGTTTTATTCCAGCAATAACCCAACCATAATACAGTACATTAAGTGGAAACATGCTTTATTGATTTCCAAAAGAATCCACTTGCTAGTAATCCAAAGGGATCAGTAGGTACAATCCTAAACTCTTGTATATCATTTCATATTACTTTACACAATTTTTGTTGGCGACTATTCTAGAGAAATGCATCTTTTTTTGCAGTCTATCAGAACTACCCCTTTTTTTCCAGTTCAAAACCTCCCTCAGTTTTAGTTTAGTTGGATCTACTTGTTGGATTTTTCCCCCAAAGCTGGGATGTTAAGATGGATCATGTATTCATGAGTTCAACCTTCTTCCTTGTTTTCCATGCTTACAACTTTTCCACAATAATAGACACCTGGCCACAAAAGTAAAGTCTAAGACCCCATAACCACTGGAGTTTTTAAAACCAGCTTTTTCCCAGTAGTGTATATTGCATAAAATAGGGATTAAAATGGAATTATATGTGTATTCTATATTTTCCCAATCTTCTAAACAATTGGAATTAACTCAAATAATCCATCCCATTTTTTCTAACACCTTCCCAAAGTATTGATTTAATCAAACATGAAATGAATATTTCCCTAACATGTGCTTATTTACGTGCACATTTTGGGCTTATGAAGCAGTTCTTAAGCAAATTTTTACGCAGTTCTTAAGAGTTATATGCAAATTCCCCATTTCTGCCACTGATAACTTGCTAATTATGGACACACACACTCTGCATGTTCCAATGGATGCTAGAACAAACTCTCCATCACCCTGCAAAAATAAAACAAAAAAATATCTTCAAGGTACCATTTGCAGTTATTTACTATTGACACTCCCTACATGTACTCTTATAGAAAGCAATTTCTAATGTCATTTTTTGGGAGGGAGAATTCTGGGCAATGTGCTAGACAAAACATTTTAATTTTTGCCTCAGCATTAACAGGCAAGCACTTATATAATCACCTTAAATTTAATATAAAATACTAGGTCAAACTCAAAGAAATAAAGTTATTCATGTCCCCAGAGTAATAAACCCCAACTAGATTGCTAAGAGTTTTCATTTGGAGCTGATGCAATAAAAATGATTAAAAGTATATTCACTTTAAGGATGGTTGTTGCTGTTTTTATTTCCATCACACCTTACCTATTCCTTGCTTAGCCGGTGCCAGTTTTTCCTGCTTCAATCTTTTAATCTTTTTTTCAGAGTGCTACAATTATTTTAACAGACTGTGGTTGAGAAGGTGATACGCTAAAACATTTTTCTATGGTGTATGAGTTTACTTTTTTTATAACCCTCACATGTATGTATGTATCTATGGTTCATGAACCCTTCTGAATAGAAACAGACTAGAACAGAGTATGACATCCAGTGGTAAGGAACAAAGGCCTTACATTTCTTGCCTTTAAATTTATGGTGCAATTCAGCCTTACCAAACAGAGATTGAGGGATCAATTTGAGTCTTCAGATTCAGAACTGAGGAACTTGACCAATGAAGTCTCACTTCAGTCTTCACCAGGAGAATGATCTGAAGAACATTCAGCTGTGGTTCTTCACAGCTGTCTAAGTCATCTAACCCAGAAACTGAGCTACTCAAATTATGAATGGCGGAGCAAAGAAAGTCAAATCATCTATTCAAAAGAAAGAAGTGTGATTTAGCAAGCAGTTAAATTATTAGAAAGAGTTATAGTTAAAGAAACCTGTACAGTGACTGGCGTTTTATGGCTATCAATGTTCTACTGCCTGTTAACTCCCTTCCCACTCTGTTATTCTGTTATTCTAACCATCCATCTGCTTGGGATTCCCTGGAGAACTTCTAGATTGAATCCTGACTACTTATGGATTATTTTTGAGCTAGTGTTCTGTCTCCCTGGATTATCTGAAAAATAAGCTTTTGTGTTTTCATTCCCTAGAAAGTTTGTATGCCGCAATATGTTTCGGGTACTAGAGTTAAGGATTTAGGACTGTAATAAGTATCTTGAGTTGTAACGGAAGCTGATTCGGCATGTATAATTGGCATTCAGGCAGATGTATGAACTTCAACTCCCAGAACCCTCAGCAATAGGAAGGTGGTGATAGTGAAGATTAAAATTGCTGCATTTGGAGTGCACCCAGATTGGGGAAACTGGGGAAACAATAAGTGAACCTACTACGTAACCAACAATTTCCCATTTTTCTCCTTATTCTAGAGCCATCTGACACTTTTGATTCCATAGATCTACCCTTAATAGACATTATCTTACTGTTGACCTTATCTTCAGGGAGGTAATTACACAGCTGCTAAAATTATAGAAGCAGCCATGACCGCATAATTCCTCAAGATGGCAGATCACCCTTATCTGTGGGAAGGAGTATTATATTGAACCTGTAGAAGCAACATGGCCAAGGAGTAACCTTTGAGGGTGTTTTGTCAGGACACATAACAAGAAGGTACAGTTCCTTATATATCTGATGCCGGGCCTTGTGAAGTTCAGGGAGACCTTCTCACAGGTCCCAAAGAGAAAGCCATGTTTTCCACCAAAAAACATTCTGCAGACAGTCACACTTCCTGGACTGCTGATTCAAAAGTTTATAGAAGTCATGTTTCATTATTTTAAGGGCATATAATGATCCATGTTGGATCAGATCATCCTAGCATTTTGTATCCACAATGGCTTACTGGATACCTATAGAGAATCTATAAGTAAGGCATGTGAATGTATTTTTTCCATGTATGACTACATGGTTCATATATTTTCAGATCAGCTACATGAACTAGCAAGTCAAACCATGCATCAAACCAGCCTGTTATTCACCTTGCCTTCAGCAGCCTGTATTCTCTCGAAGAACTTCTATGTGTCAATATTTTTATCTACTAATCAGGCAATTTTCTTCAGCATATATGCTAATTCTTTTCAATTGAACAATTAAAAGAAATTATATAGATAAATTAGTTGTGTATGTAGTGTTTTTTTAAATTTCACAATTCAATATTAGATTGCCAAAGTACTAATATTTTGCCTTTCTCATTGCTTCTTTTTTGATTCTGGCATATAATAGTGGAAAAGAGCCAATTACCTAAACATTAATTTTTCAGTAATGCTTACATTAAGTATCTACTCACACTGTAATTACATCTATTATGCCAACAAATACCTACATACAGGTCTTTGTGGACCAGGTGTACCTAATGTGTAGTTGCTTTATCTCTCAGGAAAGGTACACAGATGTACAGAGGAATTTGACAGGCTTTGAAGTGATTACTTGAAACATTTCAGTAAAACCAAATGTACACTTCAGTTCCTCAGTTCACATCATTCCATTTAGTAATAAACATCTGCTGCTATCATTTTAAATATCAAATAGCTATGGGAAAGTCACTTTTACTGTTTGATAATTCCCATAATTACAGTTACTTCATAAACCAGTTTTTAAGTTCTGTGGTGTTCTTCACCCAAGATTTGTCCAGTTCAATTCCTAACATCAAAATAGTTATAAACATTAAAATGGATTTTTGATATTATCTTCATGTCAGATATTTCCTCCTTAAAAATGGAGTTTAAGTCTAAGTATGTGGGTTTGCCTTGTTGTGTGACAAGCAATATACAGGGACGACATTCTTGCTTAAATTTCCAATTCAGTTCTTAACTACTTACAGATTGTAAATCACCACAAAAGATAAATTTGTAGCATTTTTAAGAATTAAAACATTTTTATGTTATTACTAATCTGATGGACAGAAGACAAGTGCTCAGAATCATCTTAGTAACTGGATTATTGTCCCTTTATTCGCATATAATTCTGTTTTAAATAACCTGAATATGTTTTTTATGGAATAGTGCATTGTGGCAAGATGGGCAGCAAATAAATTTATTTAATTCATTAATTAAATCTTTTCCTCAGAATTCCAGTCAGATAGTTTTTCCACAATACTCCTTTCTAGCCCCTGTTCCCCAGAAATATGTATATTATCTGCTTTTTAATCACACACAATCTCTATTGGCTTTTGGCTGGAGAGAAGGCGGTGTTTTATTTTTGAACATATTTTGTATTTCCACCCCATTCTGATGGAACCAGAATAAAATGATATGTTTTTTTTAAAAAAAGATCAAAGTCATGAAGGCAATGGAACACTTTTACTTATCTGTGCTTCCTTTCCTTTCTTTATATGGGCAAGAAATGTCAAATTCCTCTGTGCTTTCTTAGATGCCATGGGGATCATTCCACTATTTTGCTATTTCTGTCTTGCACTAAACCAGTAACCAGAAATAAAGCCATAACAATTATGATAGCCCAATCCTTCAGAGAAGTGTCTACAGCATGAGAGAAAACATGACTGTCCAGGGTTTGAAAGGGAAGATGTTAGACCATATTGCATATCCTAAAAATGGCCAGTGAGCGCTCTTGTCATCCCACCCATTACTAGTCACCTGATTCTGCTTCCAATGTAATGGAGAGCAAAGAACAACATATTTTATGTTGCAGCTGCCACCAGATCTATTACCTTAGTGAAAAATGTTAATTTATTATTTTATTGGTTGATTTAATTTACATGGCTCCCCATCTCATCACCATAGTGATTCTGGTCAGTTACCACCACATAAAACCCAATACAATGAGAATATAAAAAACATATGTTGGCAACTAAGGACAAAACCCAATTAACAATAAAATAACCCTTTACAGGGTCCATTTATCGTCCTGATCCTAATACCCAGAAACACATTCAAGTTTTGAATTTTTTTTTTAAAAGAATCATTGGGAATTGGGCAGCATACATATTTAATGAATAAATAAGGGGGCACAGGAGAAAACAGATGTCATCCATTAAATACATGTGGAGAAAAAGTCTTAGATTAGTTGTGAGTTACTGTAAATTAAATCACACTTATTTGACTATTATCACAAAAAACAGCAGAA
The DNA here is from genome assembly GCA_032468235.1 of Pseudoxyrhopus heterurus. Lineage (NCBI taxonomy): Eukaryota > Metazoa > Chordata > Lepidosauria > Squamata > Pseudoxyrhopus > Pseudoxyrhopus heterurus. The sequence continues at coordinate 24,473 of JANHJO010009591.1, forward strand.
GGTTGGGTTTATCAGGATATTTTGAGATAAGGTAAATTTTCTCTGCCCACTTATTATCTATAGTTGTGGTAAATGTTTTTGATTTCTCATTCAAATAGAAATTAGTTCTGCAGACAGTCCACTACTAATTTAAATTCAAATAAAGTGATCGCTTGCATTGTAAAGTGTATCACTCATATTTTATTTCTAAGCACCAGAGTTGCTTTTTAAAAAATGTTAAAATATACCTAATGAGGAATGCCATGAGGTGGAATTACTATTGGCTGACTCCAGCTAAATTCCTAAAACTGCACAATTAATCCAATATGCATGAAGCCAGAGTATTTATTCCAACTTGTAAAATTCCTTTAAGTGGTATAAAAGTTATGTTTGAGCAAATTGGGGATTTTGCATCTCTTTGATGTCAAAGTTTGCATCTTAATTAAAAACAGGAAAACTCAGTGCTGAGAGTCTTTCATATGTTGTGGAACTGGATATGTTATGCATGTCATGTGGTCCTTATTAAATGAATTTAGTTGCTTCCTATCCTAGTCTTGACTTTACTCTGAGAACTTCATAACACATGTCATTCTAAATTTTGCACCAACGTGGCTGCCTTTCCAATTGGATATATAATAGATGGCAGACTGCTGCTGAATCTTCCAGATGAAAGTTAATCCAAATGAACTCTCCTGTAGTAAGAGATTCATATCTATGGTTGTCAAGTCTACAGCAGTGCTTCTTAAAATGTAGCTGCAGGTGAGGTCACATATTTATATGGTTATGGACACAAACTGGCTCCCTCACAGTAATATTTCATATTAAATCCAGACTAATGCTTTACAGTTGCTATATCGCAATCTCAATCAGCTTTAGAAGAGATAACTAAAAACAAAACACATGTATGCATGTGCAAACAAAAAGATAACTACTCACTTAAATGTAGTAGTAGAGTGTAGTAGAATGTTGGATTATAATCAGCAAAATTCAAATTCAGAATTCCAGTTAGCCGTAAAACTTACAGGTTGACTTTGGTCAATCAGTATCATTGTTGCTATGAGTGCATTCACATATTACAGTAATTTGATGAGATGCTGTTCAAGAGCTGTGGTGGCACAGTGGTTAGAATGCAGTAGTGCAGGCTATTTCTGCTGACTGCCGGCTGCCAGAAGTTTAGCAGTTCAAATCTCACCAGGCTCAAGGTTGACTCAGACTTCCATCCTTCCAAGGTCGGTAAAATGAGGAGCCAGATTGTTGGGGACAATATGTTGATTCTGTAAACCACTTAGAGAGGGCTGTAAAGCACTGTGAAGTGGTATATAAGTCTAAGTGCTATTGCTATTTGATGAAATGAATGTCAACTCTTTATATTACTTCATATGAGGTTGTGAAGATAAAATAGGGAGTGGGAAACCATGTAATTTTGATAGGAAAGCATGTTATAAAGTCAGTAATTATCCAACAAAATAAATACTGAGAACCATTAGTCAAAAGGTAGTTAGCAACTGATAGTGGCTTGCTGAGCCAATTGGGTGGAATATAAATGTTTAAATTATAAATTAATATTTTTTACAAGTATAGGCTGGTGCTTAACAGACTAAGATGGTGGTGGGGCTTGGTGCTCTCTGAGCTTGATTGTTTTCTTGTAGACATTTTATTACCAAACTAAGTAACTTCATCAGTGGTCCTAGAGAGTGAAGTTTGCTCTCATTTTATATACTAGTGACTTGACCTGTCAGTATTGGCAAGCATGGTCTTGGTGGTTCTTTCGGCTGTTGTTTAATGCAAACCTGTTTGTTGAAATATGTAATTCCTTATTGGAGTATTGTTTGCTTCTTGATTGTTGATCTAATGTTAATCTTGCTGTTAATCTCTGCTCATCTAGGTGTTGATTGTTGATAAAGGAGTGTTTTGATCTTTTTGTTTCCTTTTTGATTGTTGTTGTTAATTGCGAAGTCATGTCCAACCCATCACAACCCCATGGACAACATTCCTCCAGGCCTTCCTGTCCTCTACCATCCCCCGGAGTCCATTTAAATTCGCACCGACTGCTTCAGTGACTCCATCCAGCCACCTTATTCTCTGTCATCCCCTTCTTCTTTTGCCCTTAATTGCTCCCAGCATTAGGCTCTTCTCCAGTGAGTCCAGTTATTAACAATACTTGCCAGTATAATAGAGCGTACACTGCTCTTGTAAACCCATCATTGCTTGTCTTTAGTTGGGACAGACCAATGCTGAACTGCAGCTATAACAACCCTAACATTTCCTAATCGTCCAACTCATGTCTAAACTTCTTCATATCTAAACTCTTGGATCTTTGATTTATGATGATTCCTCACAGTCTGCTACTGTTGCTTAATTTCATTGCTCTGTTTTTATTTGCAGTATTTACACCGTTTCCAGTTCCTGCTTTTGCTTTTTAGTTTTTACACTGAACTACTACTGTGACTGTGATGTGATCACAATCTTTTGCTTGTCCTTGCTTCTGTGTTTGCTTGTATGATGTCATTAGAATAGAACAGGATAGATCATTCCAACCAGAATAGGGAGCCAAGAAAAGGATCATTGTCAATTATATTGAACTTTCTGTGATCCTTGAGATGCAGCCTGTTCACACATCTGTACATATACACTATTTTCTAATGCAAATAATTGTTTGGGTAATCAGTTGTGATTTAATCTCAAATGCCTCTGAAAGCAACTCTTAATCCCAACTTAATCTGAGATTAAGAAAGCTTGGATTTGGCTGTATTGAACAATTTCTATCTGAATTTTAGTCTTCCTATTTGAAAAGATTTTAGGCAGTAGGAATACCAATTATATAGAAGCTTGAATTGGACAAAGTATTGCAACCCATTTTAGTCAGATTACTTGATTATAGTAAGGTTGACTCAGCCTTTCCATCCTTACAAGGTAGGTAAAATGAGAACCCAGATTGTTGGGGGCAATATGCTGACATTGTAAACCGCTTAGAG
>JANHJO010009594.1:10037-21856 GCA_032468235.1 Pseudoxyrhopus heterurus
GGATCACCTTTTGTCAGAGCTCTCTGCTATGACCTGTCCGTCTTGGGTGGCCCTGCACGGCATAGCTCATAGCTTCCTTGTGCTACGCAAGCCCCTTCGCCACGACAAGGCAGCGATCCTTGAAGGGGGATGATCTATTATGCGGGACTTTATGGTGAAGGGGTGGATGGCTTAACTTACCATTGGGTCCTCATCACCATTCCCGCTGGGGTCGACACCTTCCAGAGCTGGAGTTCCCCCTTCATCGGACTGCAAAGGGGGGACCTCTACGGCTTGCCGAGCAAACTTTCCTTTGTCTTGTGGCTTTCTGGGACTTCTCTTTGACTTTTCTGTCGCTGGCGTCAGCACCTGAGGGATAGGAGCCAGCATCAGGCATTCCGAGACTCGGTGACCCTGCTGGCTGGGTTGGTCACACCTCCATTGGCGGTTTGCTGGCTGGTCTGTGTCCCAATAGCCGTTGGGTTTCTTTGGCGCGGACCTCCGGCGGGGGTGAATCTCTTAAGTCCATAGTCCCCGCCAATTTTGGATCTTGTCTGGTACTCCCCTATAGGCGCATGCTTGCCTAAGGTCCTGATCCAGGGCCTCTTTAAAATAATGGATGAAGAGTCCCTCCGGCCAGTTCCTTAATATTCTGGCTCCTCTTCTAAACACCCACACAAATTCTTTGGGGAGGGGGCGACCATGCTGTTTCAGTCCCTTGATTTCTACTTCAGCTTCCTCTCAGTTAGCTGTGTCTTCAAATTGGACTATTAGGGACTGCACAAACTCATCCACATCTTCCAACTCGGGGGCTCCTTCATCGTGGAGTTGAGCAATCCAATCTACTGCCTCCCCATCTCTCATATTATCTTCAATGACCGAGATCATGTCCTGGTCTAATTGGTATTGAGCCACTGATCAATGTGTTCTGTTTAGGAAATAAGCCAGCTTTCCTGGGGTGCCATCAAAGGCCGGTGGGATCGGCGGTGGGATAGGAGCTGGTACTGGATCCACCCTTGGCCTGGGTAGAAGGCCCATCCGGGTGGAATTTGGTCAGTGGGCGGCAGTCCGGGATGTGCTGGTGGGAGATGACGGGCAGGCCGGGGTGTTGACTGGCTGCAGCACCTTGCTGGGCCATTGCTCCAATGGATTGGGTACGAGGGGGAAGCTGAGTCTTGATCCGGCCAGTGCTGAATGGAATGAAGCCAAAGTCCCGCTTTGGACTGCCATGCCCCCAGGAAGTTGAATGTAGGCTGGGCTAGGGTCCAACCAGGCTGGATCGTATGTGGGGAAGTCTGGGTGGTGGGTCCCACACCCAGCTGATGGAACTTCTTGGGTAGCCCTGTAAACGATGATGGTTGGAGCCTCCATTCCCTGGACTTGCTGATCTCCAGGGATTTACTCGAGAGCTGCTATCTGCTCGGGCTGACCTGGCATCCCTGGAGGTCCTTGGGTCATTGTTGCAGCTCCAACTCTAGCTGCACAGCTGGTCCAGTTGGTTGAGACTGCCACAAGACTGGCTCTTTGGGTTGGGTGCCCTTCCACTTCAGCTACCACAGTAGCCAATGGATAGCAGATGGCTCCACAAACATCCTCTGAAATGGATCCAGTAGCTCCCTCAGGGGTTGTTGTTCTTGGAATTTTCTTAAGAAGAGTTTCGGGTTAATGTCAGCATTCCAAGTAAACTCTCTATGCAATTCAGAACTCTGAGACAAAGTCCATCAAAGTAAGAATTTATTAGAGAAGTAATGTTGGCACATCTGGGGAAAACCCGAATCTGAATTCCCACGTTTCCCCCCCATCCACACTAAAACTCACACCCTGCCCCATTTAGTGACTTCCCCGTCACATGGCCCAAGCAATCTCCTGTCTCAGCTGCCGCCAAACTTCGATCACTCCCCTCCAGGTGCCAGCAGCTTGTTTTGGATCCCAGGTAAGTGCAGGGCCCATGCGGAGGCTCGAGGAGGGTGAAAAATGGAACTCCTGGAGGCTCTGGAGCCCAGGAAGGAGGGAAACGGGCCTCCTGGAGGCTCAAGGAAAGCCTCTGGAGCCCAGGGAGGGCAAAAAATGGGCCTCCCAGAAGGCCGGAACGGGCCCGTTTCTGGCCTCCACAGAGCCTCCAGAGCCCGGGGAGGCTGTTTTCGCCCTCCCAGAGGCTCAAGGAAAGCCTCTAGAGCCAGGGAGGGCAAAAAAACACACACACACCATGGTGCAGGAGGCTGACTAAGCCACGCCCACCATGGCCACGCCCACCCAGCAACTGAGCAGAGAACCAGTTGCTAAATTTTTTGAAGACCACCCCAACCTCAATGGAGCAATCACTCCATTGTTACAACACACAAATATTTTTTTTTCTGAAATCCACAGGATACCTAGTAATCATCACCAGATCCATAATTCAAAAGTGTTTCTTGTTCTCTCATATTTTTCAAGAGCTAGGTTTCATAGCCATGTGTTACCACTGGAAAGAAAATTATATTAACTATTTTGATCTTTGTTATAATAGACACATCTTTTCTCTTCATTATCTTGTCAAATCTGCATTGTCTTCTTCCATAGAAGGAATCTCAACTATATTTTGTCCATCTTTCTTTATTCAAGAGCATAAGAAAACAAATACTACTTTCCATTCTTTATTGTCACATATATTGTTCATGAACAATGCTGGTTAAATAATGCTTTTTACCGCCATAACATTTAACCCAGATTTTTCACTTTCATTTTTACTTTCATTATGACTACAGGTTGATGTTAATAAAGCATCTGCAAAAGCACATAAAGTGAATAAATGTATCATTGGTTAAATATTTCAAAGTATTACAATTACTTCTACATAAATTGTCCAGTACTCACATTATTCAAAAACAATTTGTCTGAAATATTTGTATTTTTCCTATTTGTTGAAAGTGACAGCTCAATTCTGATCTAGCCTTTCAATCTCCTATCAACCTTATGTTGGCAGCAGATTAATCCCACCTTGAGGAAGATGGGTGCTCTAGAAACATGAAATGTAAATAAATAAATACATGAAATAAATTGGAAGAGGCAAGAAATTGGAAAGAACCTACAGAACTTTCAATAGATAACTAGATTAGGAAGTTATGAGAAATAAAAATTTACTCACAAACTGAGCTGTGCTAAGAGGTTGAACACACACACACAAACACACACACATCTCTTCATCATATACTTTTGCTCTACAAACCACAACAGGATCAAATTAATTGCTGCTGCTTGTTTTCAGACAGAGATCCTGGAATCTCTCTGTAAATGTTTGCTGTGGATCTGCTTTGTTTTGTAGTATGTTTTGTTATTTTAAGTTCTTAATGGAATAATCTTAAAGAGCTTTTTGAAGTTCTTTATCTTAAGCTGGCACTGACCTTTAATATATTTTGTTTGTATGTAATTAGTATGTTATTTACAGCATAACAATTGTTTCCCATTGTCAGTTGGATTCTTGACCATCTATTTGTTACGACCAATGTCTATGTTTTACTTAATTGAATCAAAAATGACCCCCCATTACTTTTTTAAATATTTTCAGATAGGCCCTAAATGGAAAGATGTTGTTACTAAGTGCATTAAGGGTCATTACCAACCCTTGCTACTCCTTTATGCAGACCCAAGAGGAACTCCAGTATCAACCCAGAATCTATCCACGCAGGATTTACCACAGTATAGCAGAATGTATTATGATAGTGAAGATTCAGGTAACCTTTTGAAGTTCTACATGTGTTTTTTGTAGTAATCAAGATATATGAATATTAATGGTATTGGCAATAAGTAAAGACTTGTGAACTATCAGATATCAGCAAAATGGCACAGAGGTGGAATTTAGCTCTTTGCCTACCTGAAATATATCAAATTATGCAAAAATACTTCATACATTGTGCAGAAATTCGACTATTCTGAATATCATATGTATTTTTGTACATACAGTAGAAAAAATTATTAGAGGATTAAATATTCTAAAGATCTTTATGCTTTATTTTTCATAATGTTAAATTTAAATTCTTGAAAAATATAGTGGTATTGGAACATAAGCCTGATTTTTTTAAAAACTTCCATGTAAGGAATTATGTTGGATTTATTAGCATTTATTAATAATAAAAAATTCAAATAATAAAAAATTCAAAGTGAATTATTCAGAGAACTGAAGATTTAAAAAAAATAGCTTAACATCCTGCTGAAAGTCTGAATGCATAAAGATAATTTCTACTTATTTAACCACCTCCTTTTAAAAAAACATCAATATGGTACACAGATAATGAAAACATTATCTCTGGACTTTATTCCCTGCCTGCCTGGGCAAGCAGAACACTTTTGTGGGTTTGGCTGAGATGTAAAGTATGATAATTTTAAAAATTGAGCCAAGTTGGCTAGATCAGGGGTCATCTGTCAGAAATGGTATAGGATCTCCTGCTTAATCAGGGGTTGGACTAGATGACCTACAAGATCCCTTCCAACTCTGTTATTCTATGTTCTATGCCAGGGGTGTCAAACTCGATTTCATTGAGGGCCGCATCAGGGTTGTGTTTGACCTCAGGTGGGCTGGGGTGTGTGGCCAGAGTGGGCATGGCCAGCTCGACATCACTCGTGTTGGGGGTGCCTGTGGTGGCCCAAGCACTCTGCCAGCGAAAACAGGCTCTCAAGTTCCATTTTTGGCTGCGACGGCTCCTGCAACCCTCTGCCAGTGAAAACGGAGCTTGGAGGGACTGTGTGCGGCCCTTGCAAGCTCCATTTTCAGCTGGCCAGCCTTCTGCAACCCTCTGCTAGTAAAAGCAGAGGTCCGGGGCGGGCCACACGTGACCCTCATAAGCTCCGTTTTCGCTGGCAGAGGCACCACGGGCTGGTCCTTCACTGTTTTCCCCCGGGCTTTGAGTTTGACCACCGGTTCTATGCTATCCTTATCTGTAATGTCCGGAGATGCAAGTCTCTTTATTTCAGTCCTCTCTTCCAGCTTTGGTCTCTAAGAGAAAGAGTGAAGTCTCAGGGCAAATGCTGATGGTATGGATTTCTTATTTCTTCTGATGGTCAGAATTTCTGGAAGTGATGCAGTATTGCTGGACAAGAAAGAAATATTTTATAGCTTGATCTTTTTTCTCAACATTACCATTACCTTCAGATAACTGGCAAAAGTGGTTGAATGTATGCATATAGAAGGGTGATGGAGATGGATTGCAAGATGTACACACATCTTGCAGCCTTTTAGTGCTCATTGAGCAACCTTTATTGTCTTAGAAATGTAATTAGAAATTAGGGTAAATGTATTTACCCTAACTATGTTAACATTTTTCTCATTTTCTCAATTCTAATGTTCACTATTTTTAATAGGACGTGAACCTTCTATCTCAAGTGACACTAGAACAGATTCTTCTACAGACAGCTATCTGAATAAACATTCGCACCATGAATCTATGGTCAGCCACTTTTCTTCTGATTCTCAAGGAACTATCATTTATAATGTGGAAAATGATGTGGTTTCGCAAAGCAGCAGGGACACGGGTAAACTTTTTATTTTAAATTTAGGGATGACAATCATAGAATTCATGAGTAATAAACTCAGTGGAATGCTGGCAGAAAACAAGCTCTCAGAGTATATTCTTTAATGTTCATTGGCAAATGTTGGCTGCAATGACTAAGGTTAATGGAAATTAAAGTTCAGAAATATCTGGAACTTCACATGTTGGTTTCAATCAGTTGAAAAAAAGAGAAAATTATGTCTGTCTGTCTGTCTATTGTTAAAAAAGCATCCTCCACTAATAATTGTCTTTATATTTTAATTATTGCAACTCAGTACACACAGGTACCATACTGCCAGTGAAACCTGTAAATAGCATCCACTGACTTGCAGATATATAAAAATAATTTAGTCAAAGAAACCCAAATTTTTCAGGAACTGTATTTTTGTGAGAGATGCTACAAATCATTGGCAAATATTTAGGCTGAAATATTAGCTGAAATTACACACCAATGCCTTGCTGCTAGGTAAGTTTATTTAATTCTCTTCCACAATATGTCAATTACTAAAAATTTGAAGTACAAATAGAAAAGTTGTGCTAATACAAAATGATCCTACCTATCAGGAATGGGTCCAAGAAGAACAGTAAAAATAATAAATGAATTTAGTCCATTCTGAAAGATTTGTGGATACTACATTGTACTACATAGAGAACCCTCTCCCAACTGGGGTTCTGAAAATCCTAGAGTTCCAAGAGAGGTCACCAGGTTCTATAAGAGATGTTGACTGAAAAAAAGGCATGCAGTGGCAAAAGATGAAGAGGGCATTGGCAGAAGTATCAATCGGCCCTCATGTCAGCCAACCTCAATCAAGATTCTTTGGATCTATACAAAATTCTAGTGCGAGAGCTACAGTCTTTATTGGCTTACAATCCCAATTTTTTGGCTAAATGGCCTTCAATTTCATCAAATTGATAATTTGATAAGAATTGTGTTGAAGCTAAGAATGCCTTTACCTCAGCTTACCATTTTTACAAATCTGAGATGGGTGACAATAATATCTTCTAACCCTTAAAAAAATATAAACAACTAGTGGCTTTTAAGAAGAAAAATGTAAGGACCACCTCAGAAAAACTTACTAAAGCTGTGAAGAAAAAGAAGTCTGCTTTTTTCTGGCACCTCAGGTTTCTAGAGCTTCTACTCCATTAGAATACCTCAAATACCTCCTAAAGCCTGGGAATTACATTTTCAGAGGATGTATGGAGATCCCTCATTGTAAGGATGAGGACTTATCGGCGTCTGAAATTAAGACCATTACTGGCTAACTCAGGAGGGGGAAGGGTCCTGGAGCTGACTGTTCTCTCACCAGTACACAACAGATATATTGTCACTGCTGCCAGCTACGATATGCAGGCAGAAATACCTAGCCATCAGAAAACTTTCTTATCTGATACCATGCTCTCCCCTCTGCATATTGGATGTTAAAGATAAAAAATACCATTGGCTGAAAGGCTTTACTGCTATGATTCAGGAGAGGTGGAAATAATACAACATGTTCTTCTTTGTTGCTCCTTTTACAGAGACATCTGAACCAAATTCATCTTACCTCTGATTAGTAGATATTCTGGTTGCCCAGATTCAGCCTATGGCAAGATGCTGATCATAAATGAACTATCTTTTGTTACAGTGCATGTAGCTAGGTTTCATGCAACAACATTGGACCCTGATGGGCCAATTATCTGCAGTGCATTCTATGTAATTGTAACTTATTTAAATTTTAGATATTATCACTTTATTTTTAATTTTAGAATTATCATGATTTAATATAATTTTAATATTCTAATTTAATATATGTTGCCTTTCAGATTAAAAAAAAGTTGAGAAAGGCAGTTTTAAAGGATCAGTAGTGTATGAAGGAAGGTGCAATATCCTGCTTTCAATTCCTGTAGGTTCTCTATAGAATTTATATAAATCAATATTAGTTTGATTAAAAACCTTTATTCTACATATAAAATAAAGCTAGGATTGTTTTTAAAAAACTAATTTTCAAATACTAATGGATAGTTTTTGTATCTAAAGTCTGTGAGAATGAACAAAGCTTTTTCTAAAAAAAAAATGCTGAACTATAATGTGTAAAGTGTTTTACATCTTTTCTTTCAGGTCACCTGACTGATAGTGAATGTAATCAGAGACATATTACCAAAAAGAGTTCTCTGGCAGACCGTAAGAGAAATAACAACAGGTCTAGAAAGAAGGGGGATGAAGCACAACCATCTGGATATCACAGTGAAGGTGAAAATGATTGGATTCTTTCATTTGTGTTTGTCAGAGTTAGGACTGGATTGCTTTTTGGACTGTATCAGTTAAGAAATTTGATGAAAACAGTCTACTGAAGATGTTTATCTTACATGGTATTCTTCTGCTCTTAAAACATAGGCGAGACACTGAAAGAGAAACAGGTCCCCAGAACTGCCTCTAAAATGTTGAATGGTACCAGCAAATTAAGGGAATTTAAAGAGACAGTTAGCAACATGATCCACAGCAGGCCTTCGCAGACACATCAGGGCTCCCCTCATGGGAAGAATCGGACTGAAATCCAGCCACTACCCAGAACTTTGACCATTAAGTCTCAAGACTGGGAAATAGAGAGCAATAGTAGCGAATCAAAGTCAAGTTCTTCTAGCAAGTACCGCCCACCTTGGAGACCCAAACGAGAGCCGCTAAATATTGACAGCATCTTCAGTAAAGAAAAGAGAAAACAAAGTGGCTATACCCAACTCAGCCCCTTCGCAGAAGATGCAGGTAAAAATGGCCAATATGTGTAATACAGAATGTAATGGAATATATATTCTTGTTTATTGAGAATTATTCATACTATCCAAACAAATAATTTTTTCTACATATTAGTAAGCAAAGAAAAAAAATATGAAGTGTCAAATGATATTTAATGGTTAACGTTGAATATTCAATTGTGCTTTGGTGTTCTGACTTCATGAAATAAAATAAATAGTAAAATAAAATAACATGGATGAGAATGTGTCTTAAAATGGTTCCAAAGGTTCTACATCTGTTTTCTTTGTGATATTTTATGTAACTTTTTCTTCATGTATGCAAAAAAAGAAAGAAAACAATTTCTTATTTTTATTGACTGCATTTGATGTGAGATTAATGGGCTATGATCAGCAAACTGGAAGGGCCTTGTAAGCCATCAAGTCCGACTACTCAATGCATATATCCATATTAAAATATCCCAAAACATATGATAGTTAAGCCTGTGTAAAAGCCAGTTAAATAGAGTCTACCATTGCTGGGTAATTGGTTCCAACAAATCACAGAATGCTGCTGCTTCTGCAAAAATAGTGAACTTGGCTAATCCCCTACAAGTTTTAAAGAAGAAAAACTACTGTGAAAAGAATGTTAAATAAGTTTTAAGTTGATCTCTGTAAAAGGGTGGTATCTAAATTCAGTTTGGATAAATGTCTGTCTAGCAATATATCAATTAGATAAAAAGATAAGGGAAATTCGAGAAGGTTTAGAAAACATTAATTTGAATTTGAACAATTTTTGCAAGGATGAGAAAAAGTGGGTGTACATTGTGTGCACAATTATTAGTCAAGTTGTATTTTGGAGGATTAATTTTATTATTGAACAATTACAGTGCTCTCAGTCAATGTTAATAAACCTCAAACCTGAATATTTAAGAAAGGAAAAATGAGGTTTTGGTTTTCTTAGGAGAATATCTATGTGTGCACAATTATTGGGCAACTATTAGTGTGCAGAAGTATTATACAACTAAATGAAAAATGAAAATTTTCCCATCTCTATTTTCATCTGATAAAGTGAGAATAATAAACAACTCAAAATGTACAAATAAACATTTCTGACATTTAAAAAAAACCAATGACCTATATAGTTGCCCTTCTTTTCAATAACAGTCATAAGCCTTCCATTCATAGAGTCTGTCAGTTTCTTGATCTGTTGACAATCAACTTTTTGTGCAGCAGCAACCACAGCCTCCAAGATACTGTTCAGAGAGATGTACTGTTTTCCTTGACAATAAATCTCCCATTTAAGGAGGGCCCACAAGTTCTCAATAGGGTTTAGGTAAGGTGAGGAAGGGGCCCATGTCATTATTTTTTCATCTTTAAGGCCTAAGTACGCAGTGGAGTACTTTGATACATGCAGTGGAGCATTGTCCTGCATAAAAATCATAGTCTTGAAAGATGCAGACTTTTTCCTATACCACTGCTTGAAGAAAATGTCTTCTAAAAACTGGCAGTAGGTTGGGGAATTAATTTTGAGTCCATCTTCAACCCAAAAGGGTCCACCTAGCTCATCTTTAACAATACCAGCCCATAGCAGTACTCCACCTCCACTTTGCTGACATCTGAGTCAAAGTGTAGCTCTGTGCCCATTGCTGATATAGCCATAGGCCCATCTGTCTGGTCAGTCAAGAGTCACTCTCATTTCATCAGTCCATCAAACCTTTGACAAATCTGTGTTCAGATATTTCTTGGCCCAGTCTTGCCATTTGAAGTTATGTGTCCTGTTCAGTGGTGGTTGGGATTCAGCCTTCCTTACCTTGGCCACGTCTCTTGAGCACTAAACATTGTGATGGTTCCAAGTAATGATCCCCACCAAGTCAGAACTCTGAGACTGAAATTCTTCTCAAAGATTCTCTTTATTGGGTACATCATATTGGCACGTTCAAATGCGAAGCCAACTCTAAATATGTCCTGTGGTTCAGTATAATTAAAAGAGTAAATGATTCCCTTCCCCCAAGTGTCAGCAGATCACATTGCCCAACTGTGTAAATGGCAGGCTCTTCAGGCACTCCCCTCCTTTCTTGCTCAGCATTTGTTGAGATGACCTTGGCTCTACCAGCCTCTGCCTGTGTAATGTCTAGTACCTCATAAATAGCAGTCCAAACCTCTATCCGCCCCCCCCCCATCTGTGTGGCAACAGAGAAACGGGGGGGAAATGCCACAGTCATAGTTGTTTTGAAAGTTGACAATCGGCTCCCCTTACAGAAAAAAGCAAATGAAAGATAATAAGCACAAGCACACATTAATTCTCCATTAACCCCCTCTTCCCTCAGGTGATTCTTTTGGTTTCTGACGATTCTTGTAATGAAATTTCCTAACCAGCCTCTCTGCCCTTACATCCTTACTCTTTACCCAGGTAGCCTCTGACAGGGGGTAACCCTTCCACTGAACTAGATACTGTAGCTTCCCCTTATACAGCCTAGAGTCTAGGATTCATTTTACTTCATAATACGTTTCCCCTTCTACTACTATGGGATTGGGAGATATCCAAGCTACTGGTCTTAGCTCCAAACCTATTACTGGCTTCAATAACCTGCCGTGGAAGACAGGATGCACTTTCCCCAGTAAGCGGGGAAGTTTTAGCTCCACTGTGACCGGATTGATGACTTTCATTATTGTGAATGGGCCTAGGAACTTAGGACCTAGCTTCTTGCAAGGCAGTTTTAATTTTAACTATATAGTGAAGAGGTAAACTTTTCCCCAACGTGAAACAGTCTCTGAGGGGACTGCCTTTTATCTGCTTGCTGTTTTTTAGCCTTTGCCGCTTTAGTTAGCACTTGCTTTACATTTCCCCAAGCGCTCTACAACAAATCGACCCACTCTGTCAGACTGACTGAGAAGGGGGTTCCTGAGGATACTCAAGCATTGGGGCAAATTCCACTCCATTCACTACCTTAAAGGGAGTGAGTCCCGTGCTACTATGCACTGCATTGTTATACGCAACTTCAGCAATTGGCAGGAGCCAATTCTTCAACTTTGGTGCATTTTGTCATGGAGGTTTGTCAACCACTCCACAGCCTCCCCTTCCAGATTAATGGCTACAGCATCCACCATCTTCCCTGAGTCTTATCCGTCCTCCCGGAGTGACAGGGTAGGCAGCCAGGGCTCAGGACCCCAGAGGGTTGGTTTAGGAGAGTTGGCTTGATGTCATGGTTCCGAGTAATGATCCCAACCAAGTCAAAACTCTGACTGGAATTCTTCTCAAAGATTTTCTTTATCGGCACGTTCAAATGTGAAATATGTTCTTTTTTTAAATAAATCTATTTAATTAAATAAATTTAATTTATTTAATTAAATAAGTAAAAGAGTAAACGATTCCCTTCCCCCAAGTGTCAGCAGATCACATTGCCCAACTGTGTAAATGGCAGGCTCTTCAGGCACTGCCCTCCTTTCTTGCTCAGCACTTGTTAAGATGACCTTGGCTCTACCAGCTTCTGCCAGTGCTATGTCTAGCACCTCTTAGAATAGCATTCCAAAGCTCTATCTCCCCCCCCCCATCTGTGTGGCGACTGAGGAATGAAAAAAGATACCTCAGCCAAAATTGACAAACACCTT
>JANHJO010009595.1:13749-27031 GCA_032468235.1 Pseudoxyrhopus heterurus
GGCTGAGGAACTCTGGGAGTTGAAGTCCACAAGTCTTAAAGTTGCCAAGGTTGGAGACCCCTGATCTAAACCACGGGTGTCAAACTCGCCATGTTACATTGCCGTGACGTGACATTTTGTCACATTTTCCCCATCCGCTGAGCTCAGGTGGGCGTGGCCTGCGCATGACGCATCCAGCCCAGTTTGATCTAAACAATGCTATTTTTTTTTCTTTTTTTAGCTTGCATTATCTTTTGCTATTGTAATTGAAACTTTTCACAAAATGATTTTAAAGAATGAAGAGTGCTAATAAATATATGTAGTCAGACTGCTAACAGGAAGGAGAAGGCTAGTCAGTATATTGTCCTGCAGGTCATGCTGAAAGGACTCAGTTGTTGAAGATTGAATAGTCAACCTAAGAACATATTTATAAGGGAAGTGATCTCCTGGTAGTGCCTTAGCTGAACATCTGATCTGGATGTAATAAACACACTCAGTGCCAGTGCATACTCACAAATAATACTCTCCTTCAGTCTCTCCTTCAGGTTACAGAGCATGGTTGCACAACCTTTTGGCTTGCCGCATTGAGTGATGAGGAATTGTCTTGGCCACATATAAAATATATAATATATTTTGTAATATAAAATAAACTTCCTTTTAACATACTGTATTTTTTAATTATTTTGTGGGGCCTCATTACCAATTGCACAGGGCTGCATGTGGCCAATAGGCCGCGAGTTGGAGATGCCTGCTATAGAGCCACATTGAAGTTGCCAGAATCAAGCTATTGGTAGGAACACCAGAAAAGCATGCTTGTGTTTTCAACTTCTGTTCTCTCTGGCACACGAAGAAGTGGTTTGCTCTGAAGATATGGCAAGAAAATGAACATAATTTATACAATCTGTGTTTCTCAACCTTGGCAACTTTAAGATGTGTGGACTGTGGACTTCCAGAATTCCCCAGCCTGACTCCTGTGGCTGGGGAATTCTGAGAAATGAAGAATGCACATCTTAAAGTTGACAATTAAATTAAAGAGTACTTAATGAAATGTATATTTCAGCACAAATTTCATCCATTGAAGTTCTATTTGGCTCACCAAAACTTGAAAATAATAGAGAAGAATTGTCCATCCTGGCAATTTTTTTTTCTTCAGGCAGTTCCCGCTTTTTTCCTCTGGAAAATAGTATAGCACAAGTGTTTTCTCTAGAAGTCAAATTGAGTCCTTCGCTTTGAAGGTGGAAATTGCTCTACCGCTCTCATATTTTTTCGCGCATGCGCTAGCTTTTCGTTTGGTGCTAAAAGACTTCCCAGCACACTGCGGAGAATACAGCCGCGTAACTGAGGAACTTGAATTTTTTTTTTTTGTCCTCGTGAAACCACCACTAAACCTCCCTACTGAGATGCCTCGGCAGGTATAAATAGTCGGGTCCATGTCATTTGTGGCTTCTACATGAGTGTTTCTCCCCCCATTTTTTTTTACCTCTCCCCCACTATTAGCCAGAGGTTGGTCTCAGTTCCCAATGCAAAAGGGGTTCCCCTTGGCTCCTCTGCCCTCTGCCTGACCTGCCGCCGGGAACCGGCGAGGCAATTCCTGAGGGCAAAACAGCTCCGCTAATCGGTTGGCATCAGGCAGCGGCCGTTTCGGATCTCAGGAGTTGGCCATGTGTGTGCACAGTACAAATTATTGCCTCTTCAAACATTGGCTGCTGCCAGGGTGGCTGGCAGCCAAGCTGTGCCCCGGGATTCCCGCAATTGGCAGCGGATCCGCTCCTTTCCGCCCGGGCCAGTGCGCGGACCGGCCTCCCCAACACTTGACCAAAAGAGGCCATTCCCAAACCCGATCGCCTCCCCGCTCCCACGGAAGAGCCACCCTGCCCCTCCCAGAGCCTTGAGGGTAATTGTTCGCGCCTGGAGCCGCGAGGCTGCCAAAGACAAGGGCTCCCCCCCCCCTCCTCTGGGCGGCTCCCTGGGCGCTGCCGCCGCAGGTTGCCAAGCAGGCACCAGATTTCTGGTGGTGCCGCTGTGGCTGAGCCGAGTCGGATGGCGCATCCCAGCCCGCAGCCCAACTGTCAGCGCTCGGCTCCCCTCTGGCCTTCCGAGAGACGGAGGGATTCCCGGGGGACAACGGGGGCTCGGCTCGGCGGGATAGGGGCGCCCATGCGCTGCAGGAGGTTCTGCCTCTCCGGCTTTTCTCTCTGGAAACTGCCAAATCTGTCCCGGCGGGGTCAGCGATTGTCAACTGGACGCAGGAGAAAGCATCTGTACCGCCTGCCATATATGTGGGATTTGGGCTCCAACAACAAACTCTCAGTCCTGAGAAAATTCTATTTGAGGGACCATTGATCCTAATGCAAATTTAGGGGATGAAGGGGAGTTAATGAACGCCAGCAAAACTTCAACTTTATAGTATGATTGCATCGTAAACAGTAATTATCAGATCTTACCAGATCCATCCCCCACAAAAAAACGTAAAAGAAATTTGTGTTTATAATATATTTTAATGTCCTATGATGGGTTTTAATGTCCTGCATCATCAATATAATTGTCGTTCAATTAGTATTTTGTTTGCTGTGTAAACTGAAATCCTTGCCCAGATAAACGCCGAATCCTTTATAATAAATACACAAACCGGGTTCATTTGGTAATTTGTCGCCTCTTTTTTAACTAATAGTCGTTCCAAGATAAAGTCATTAAATCACTTCCCCAGTATGACATTAAATACTACGGCGACTCCCTTCCCATACTCTTGCTTTGATTTTCATCGACAGTCCCAATTTACAATATACTGAAATCGTTAAAATACCAGTTTACAACAGCAGATCTCAAAATCCGAAACCACATGTATCTTTGGCATGTGAAGTGGCAAATTCCACTTCAAGAGTAGACAGTCCCTGCCCAGCTGAAATTCAGCCGACCCATTACACCGGGGATTTACAGCCGTTTTCACGAACTCCTTTTCTGAGTCAATCAGGCTATTTTGACCCAATTTACTCTTCAGTTTTTAAGGTGTTCCAACCCAATGTTCTACGCCAGGACTGTCTCTTTTGGGTAGGGGCTGCTGGAAGACTTCAAGCTGGCTAAAGGAAAGCTGAGCTCCATGCTGTGTCCTCCCCACCAGTCAGGTTCCTCCTCCAGCGCAGTCTCGGAGCCTTTTACCCGGGGAGATCAGGCGGGAGTGAAGAAGGATGAACTCCCTTTTCCCACCGACTTTTTCTATGGCTCCGTTCTCAAGCTGTCTCACCTCAATCGTTCTTTTTTTCTAATGAACAAATCCGTTTCAAGACTCTCTAGCCGCTTGTCTCTCCTTCCGTGTTATATGAAACGGCTGCAAGGCATTCATTTATTGAACCAGGAGTCATCCCATGTTTCACATTTTGTTTTTCATAATAGAAAAAGTGGTGGCTCGATTTTATAATTCTTTAACAAGGTGGACGGTGTGACTGCCCTACCTATTTGCATTTTTTTTTGAGTGAAATCAAGGAGAAACTATAATGTCTTATAATTTCGTTAAAATTATAAGACAAAATATGGGTCTCCAGTTCTCCTAACAAAACTAAGTAGCATTTATACATAGGGTGAGATTAAAGTTCATCTGGAATAAGAATTGAAGTTTGCCTGATATCAGAGCCTGTTGCAGGGATTCCTGTGGGTTCATCCCCCAAATGATTCATTGCGTTTATGTAACTGCTGTTTCACCCATATATATGATATAATCTTCCAATATTTTGACAGGTATATTGATTTATCACTGATTTTAATGTGAGTTTTCCTATATATCTTATTATGTAAAAATATATGATACAATTATGTCATTAAAACTCTTCTTTAATTCCAGAAAACAAACTTCTAAGAGTATTGATTTCTTAATTATTTTCTTTCTGTAGTGGTCCTTATTTTTTTAAGCAAATATTAAATTTGCTTAAAACAAATTAAAAAATTACTTCTTTTTAAAAAGTGCTTCAGTACTGAAGACACACCCAACATGTAACTCTGTCTTCAGATTCTGTTTCAAGTAATTTGTAAGAACCAACCTTACATTATATGTGCTCAAATTTTCTGTAGAGAGAAACTTGCTGAAAAAGAAAGTATGAAACACATTTAAAAACCAAGGAAATATTCAAAGCATCTCAAAATGTCCTAAACTTAATAACTGAAATTGTGGTGAAATGTTTATTTTAGTTCCAAATTACAGTGAATTTAAAATTGGATATAGTGGTATTATTCTAGTTTTTAAGAAGTTCTGGTGGATGTAGGGACTAATATATCATTTTGATCTGATCCTCGAATATAATTAATTGCATGAGGAATACTGTATAACTCAGATGTTACGTTACTTTAAGTAACTGTGAGCACATCTTTTAAGGACTTTATCCTTTTAGTGGAGCCTCTCTTGATCTGCCCTTCTTGCATAAACTGATGCAATTTAATCTTAAGAAAATTGAAGAACTCTGGTGCTAGCTGGCACTTCAGCACGAAGCATATTATGGCTTCAATGGGATTTCCTTGTAGACGCATATAATGAGTTCACAGAAAAACTACAGAGGATGGTGGAGTTTTTCTCTCAGAACTATACATTTGCACAAACCAATGCATTTTTAAGTAGGATTTCAGAGGATTTTGTTCTAACCAACACAAATTAACCTCTGACATTTAGCCAAAGGGTTAGCATATGTATTAATTGTTCCTCAATTCAAGAGAACATCTCTGGCCTCCAAAAACACTTTCATGTGTCATAGTGAAGATTGTCAATGCACAAACTTGCACCCCAGCATACACAGGTTAATAAATCATAAGAATTAGAGTTAGAGCAGGAAGCCAAGAGATCACTTTTAATGAAAACAACCATGTACAATAAAGCTCCAACTACAGCAATTCACAAACCAGCTGAGATTCAAATTCCAACCAAAGCTTAAAAGCTGACTCCTGGAAACATTCTCTTACTCCATTGAAACTTCTTTGTGTAAAGTGCTTAGCTGGTAGGTAAGTATGTAAGTAAGTGGGAAAAGGAGAGATCAAAGCACACACACATAAAGCAGAATAGCATTTCTGAAGACAGTAAAAATGTTGTGATAACCATTATTCACAAGAATTTTTTTCTTAAAAAACAAACAGAAAAATACAAGTTTTGTACATGTATAACATTGATGTGTTGATAGACTGAAACTTATTTCCCTAGTAAGGGTCAAAAGGTTTACACCTTAGCTTCAGGAATTTAAACTTATGCTTTACTGCACTGTTTACTATAACATCTGGTGGCAATGTTTTCAATCTGGCATGGAATACAAAGCAAATTTAAACCCCAATTTCTTTTTTAATCTCCACTTATTTCTCTGTTTTAATTTTTAAAACCTTTTTGTTTTTTGCTTCCGCTGCCATTGTTACAACAGGTTTGGCCAATTGTTTCTTCTTCATTCACAAAATGAAGAAAAATCAAATTGCATAGAAACTGAGAGTTAATGTATAACTGAGACTCTAAATTGTCATATAAATCTTAGTTGTAATATTCCCAACCATAGTACGTCATTTTAAATACTTTTTGGACCTTGGGAAATTCATGTTGCTCTAATATTCAAAATTAACAAAATTACAGTAACAAAAATATAACAAGAATAAATTTTAAACAAGTCTTTAATCTTAATATCAGTCTCCTGAAATCATGACATTCTGTTGCTGCTTTCTTTAGCTTCTTTCACTTTTAAAAGCTATCTACTTCATCTCTGTTTGACAGTCACTTTTGATCTAAACTTAATAGTTTGAAATAAGGATTGAATAAGTTAATGAAGAATTCCGTGTGATTTAACAGCTTGCATACTCTTAAACTTGCAAGAGCATGGAATCTTTATTTTACAGAACAAGTGGCAAACCCCAATCAATGGCAACATTTTCTTTGATTTTTATAGCTCATAACCTACAGTGCTAAAATACTTCATTTGAGATATGTATATATATTTACAAATTCACTCCAAGTATACCTCATTTTTGTACATGCCAATTGTCTAACTGAAATCACTAGGCTGACCCAGCACTGGTGGAATTCTGATAGGCATTCGCATAATCTTGATTCTTTTCTGTTGCAACAATGGTTCAGGGTAACTTATTTTCAAGAAATTCAGGGAGGCAAAATTTACCCCAATTGTGTATAAAGTTTCTTTTAGGACTGGAACTTGTGGCATGAGTATGTGTCTATGTGTGCATGCATGCTTGCTTGTGTCATTACATAGCAATTCATGTGTTAACTGAATACAGCTTTAAGTATTTCACAAAATTAACAAGACTATTTCTGAGTTTATGGTGGCTAACATTGAACACAGAAATTCTTACCTGAACCTGGCTCTGAACACTTTGATTTTACAACAGACAAAATACATGATAATTGTAATCATAATAATACAAAATATTCTTTCCAAAGACACTCAGCAGGCTCAGACCAATCTTTGCCCTGTGCTTATATCTTAGAGTATAGCATTGTGTCAAGAGTCATACTTCTCCATCTTCCAGTCTATGAATGTACCAAGGCAGAATGTAAGGAGATTTTGCCATTGGAGGAATTTGGCGGAATCTGTTCAAGAAGGGAAGAGGAGGCACTGGGAGACGTTGTCTGACAGAGCTGCTGTGTGACATGGTTGACCGTCAGGGCAGAAATGGCAGTGGATGGCGCAATGGACGGGGTGGGCTTGATTGGCACAGGGATTGCAGGCAGTGTCTGTGTCGATGGGTGGCAGATGGTCTTGACCGGCATCCCGAAAGGTCCGTATTCTCCTGGCGAAAGGGGAATGCCACCCGCGGGCTCAATCATGCCCACGTGGGGCCACACCGAGCTGACCATGGTGCTGATCTGTTGACCGGCCATTGGGTAGCCCAGGTGGTGCATTACGGAAGCCAGGGGCAACCCACCGCCCTGGATCACTCCTTTGTAGTCTCGGCCAATGAGGTTCTCGATGGCGAAGGGGTGCTTGAAGCCAGGAGCCGGGCTGTAAGGCTGGAACTGAGACAGCCTTCCTACTGCCGCCGCCGCTGCCACCGCCGCCGCCGAGTCTGGATGTCCTTTGGTTGCCGCTGGAGGCTGCAGGGGAGGCGGCGGCGGCGGCGGTGGGTGATGAGGGTGAAAATAGTGGCTCAGGTGGGGGTGCAGCACCCCACCGGCTTTGCCTGCCGCTGCTGGCATGTGGGGCTCCGGCCGCGGCACCTTGAAGCGCTTTCTGCGCCTGAGGAAGCTGCCGTTCTCGAACATGTCCCCGCAGTCCGGGTGCAGCGCCCAGAAGCTGCCTTTGCCGGGCTGGTCGGGCCGCCTCGGGATCTTAATGAAGCAGTCGTTGAAGGAGAGGTTGTGGCGGAGCGAGTTTTGCCAGCGCTGGGTGTGCTCCCGGTAGTAAGGGAAGCGCTCCATGATGAACTTGTAGATGTCGCTCAGGGGGAGCATCTTCTCACTCGAGTGCTGGATGGCCATGGCCGTCAGCGAGATGTAAGAATAAGGAGGCTTCTGATCACTGTACGAGCTCTTGCCCGGCCGAGGCATGGCACATTCCTACCCTCGCTGCGGCTGTCCCGACCAGAAGGACCGCGCTCTCGGTCCAGAAAGGGCCCTTCACCACATCAGGAGAGGAGCAGGAGGATCCGTGGCCGCTTCTCAAGGAGAACTTCTGGCTCTTCGGCACATTCAGCCGGCATTTCCCAGGGAGTCGGGCGGACGCTGCAACTTCTCCTCCTGCCCAATCCGCGTGCGCAACGCTGGTGGCGACCTCGCCGTCCGCTTTCCCCTCACGTCGTTTTCCCCGCCAAGCCCGGCGGCCGGCGTTCCTCTTCCCGTGAGCTCGAACCTAAGCCGCTTAATTCCGAAGGCGCCTCCCGCCAAAGGTAGGAAAAAGCATTTCCTTAACTCCCTTTGCCCCGCCTCGGAGTCAAGCCCTCGCCAAGCGCCTCAGCCCAGAAGCGCCAGAGTCCAGCCGCTCCGTTCCCTCCATCTTCGCCTCGATTCTGACCGAGCACAAGTTCCCGACGAACTTGAATGCCCGTCAGGCTGGCCTTCAGCCTTTACCCAGTTTTCCTTCCCTCACACCCGTCCCTTCTCTCCGCGAGGAGCCGCACCCAGCGCCATTCCCCGAGGAAGCCGCTGCCGAGTTTCTGGACTGTTTTCGCGCCGGCCGAAAGCGACGCCCTCAGACTTGGGGCTCCGCTTCGAGATTCTGAGGGTGGCAAGAAAGAGGTCCCGCGTCTTCCCTCTCGCCGCCTTGAAGTGGAAAAGCAGCAACGACCCGACCGGTTCCTTTGAAAAAGAGGTGGACGGAGCCGGCGGATGCCGCGGAAGCCAGAGCAGGCGGTGACCGGTGCCCTTGGGCTGAAAGGCGCGGGAGCGGCCGGCGGGTTAGCTTTGGCGAGGCGGCGCGGCAGCTGGGCTTGTGGCGTGACGAAGCTTCCCAGCTCGGTTTTGTGCCGATGCTGGCTCCGAGTCCGAGAGCCCCCCGCCTCGCTCCGCTTCCCTCGCGTCACATGACTGGACTCGGGGAAGAGACGGAGCTGCGAATGGTCGCCGCCTTCTCCCGCTCCTTCGGCGGACGAGGTGGGGGCCAGGGAGGCCCGCGGCGAGGCGAGGCGAGGCGAGGCGAAGCCGGAGGGAGCCTTCCACGCAGGTGTCTCTCCGCTCCTCGCAGGCACTTGAAGGACTGGCGGCTCGCTTTGGCTCCCGGCCTGGGAATCGGATTCAGTTCCGCCCCCAGCTCGGTCCTCACCTAAAGCCTCGCTCGCCCTCTTCTCTGAAGACGGTCCTCGCCTGTCCTCGTTATTGGCGACAGGACAATGTGAGAGAAAAGACCACGCCTCTCAGGGCACGGCGATGCTGGCTGGCTCTGTTGAGGAAATCTTCCAAACTTTGAAAGTGGCGCCCTGCACTTTCCACTAGAGATAGGAAGGTGTTCCAGATGTTGAGACTCTGGAAAGAGTGCAGACAAGAGCAACAAAAATGATTGGGGTCTGGATATTAAAACATACGAAGGACGGCTACAGGAATTGGGTATGTCTTATCGAATGAAAAGAAGGACTAGGGGTGACATGATAGCGCTGTTCCAAAATTTGAGGGGCTCCTACAGAGACGAGGGGGTCAACCTATTTTCCAAAGGATCGAAAGGCAAGAAAAGAAACAATGGTTGGAAACTAACCAAGGAGAAAAGCAGCCTAGAACTAAGGAGAAATTTCCTAAAGGTGAGAGCAATCAACCAATGTAATAGCTTGCTTTGAGAAGTTGTGGGTGTTCCATCACTGGAGGCTTTCAAAAAAAGACTGGGCAACCATTTGTCTGAAATGATATAGGGTCTCTTGCTGGAGCAGGGGTTGGACTAGAAGACCTCCGAGGTCCCTTCCAATTCTATTATTCTATATTCCAAGGCTGCCTTAGCCTCAGGTATCCTTGGCCTTGGCTGAAATCCATTTCCACGTTTTTTGTGGTGAGTGGCACATTCCAGTTCACATCCTACTATCTTTCAACTAAGAGCCAAGTGTTCAATTTGTCCCAAACAAGTAGCACAATCTTGCACCTTTCCTGGACTGAAAAGAGGAAGCTGCAATTTATGGTATTAGAGATGTCTCCACGATGACTGTTGTTTATACAGTACTTGCTTTGATAGAGTACAATGAACCTGAAGTGCCTCTAGGTTAGCATATCGGGCCAATAGGGAAAGGCTTAGCCTTCGGGTAAATTCTGTTGAAATCTATTGGACCCTCATTGTAAAGCGGCCTTCCCCTACTGATTGCCGTCCGGAGCAATTAAAACTAGAATTTATCTGCGTAGGGAGGCGGGAAGTGCTTTAAAATAATAGCAGTTAGGGCTGATGGGTAAAAATATAATCTAAGACTACCTGAAATTGATGCAGAGAAACTTTGGAATTGCACCCTATCTTCTCTGAAAGAATATCTTACGTTTTTAGGCTTGTGGGCTAAAGAGCGTCACATCCCTTACTCCAACCTAAGCAGAAATTGGAAGGCGCTCCACTGAAATGAGGGTGCTTTTCAGAAGAAAGTATATTTCTTCTGGGCGGAGAATGCAGTTTTGGATAGTATCTAGAGTCTGTGAATCAGCACCGAGGACGGTCAGAGCCAAAAGGCGCGGAGCGGTTTCTTTCAGCGCAGCGTCCAAGAGCCGCCTCGCCGTCGCAACACAACCAAGAGCGCAAAGGGGCAGTGGCTTGGGCAGGTGCCTTTCTGCAGCCCGGAGGTGAGACTTCCCAGCGAGGAATCTTTGGTGGTGGGAAAACAGTTACCGGATCCGGAGAAGAACGTGAAAATACCTTGACTGGGAAAGAAAGGCTTGAAATTTCTGCGTAATTGTGTCGCTGTCTCAACCCTGAGCGATTCGCACCATTACCCGTTTTTCGAGCGTATTGAAATCGCCCTGCCGAATCGGTCGTGGAAGGATGGTTCTAAAGTTTGCAAGCAAAAGTAACCCGAATTAACAGACAGCAGAGAGAACCTCCCAGAACATAACACATTTTCAAGCAAATGAAAATACCCCCAAAACAAACCATGACTGAACAACTTGTTGCACTGTTGTGGGGAGAAAAACACCGGACAAAAAAAGCATTAATTCAGTTTTGAAACGGCTCGTGTCTCTTTTCAGCCAGAACGTTCCGTGAGCATTGATAAAACTATAGATGGATGTAGAGGATTTTTTTTTTCTTCAGTTCAGGCAGTGTACAGATCTAGCTGAGACAAGAAAGATTTGGGCCACAACAACAACAAAAACTGACCCTGGCATCAGTACAGTAAAATACATTTCCGCATAATAGCTTCTTTTTCTGCTACTCTTCCCCCACCATTAGCCAACCTGGCGAGCAGAAAGTTCGTCTCAGTTCCCAATGCAAAAGGGGTCCCGCTTGGCTCCTCTGCCCGCTGCCTGACCTGCCGCCGGAAACCGGTGAGGCAATTCCCGAGGGCAAAGAAACTCCGCTAATCGGGTTGGCATCAGGCAGCGGCCGTTTCGGGTTTCAGGAGTTGGCCGTGTGTGTGCACAGTACAAATTATCGGCTCCCCAAACATTGGCTGCTGCCAGGGTGGCTGGCAGCCAAGCTGTGCCCCGGGATTCCCGCAATTGGCAGCGGATCCGCTCCTTTCCGCCCGGGCCAGTGCGCGGACCGGCCTCCCCAACACTTGACCAAAAGAGGCCATTCCCAAACCCGATCGCCTCCCCGCTCCCACGGAAGAGCCACCCTGCCCCTCCCAGAGCCTTGAGGGTAATTGTTCGCGCCTGGAGCCGCGAGGCTGCCAAAGACAAGGGCTCCCCCCCCCCTCCTCTGGGCGGCTCCCTGGGCGCTGCCGCCGCAGGTTGCCAAGCAGGCACCAGATTTCTGGTGGTGCCGCTGTGGCTGAGCCGAGTCGGATGGCGCATCCCAGCCCGCAGCCCAACTGTCAGCGCTCGGCTCCCCTCTGGCCTTCCGAGAGACGGAGGGATTCCCGGGGGACAACGGGGGCTCGGCTCGGCGGGACCGGGGCGCCCAGATGCTGCAGGAGGTTCTGCCTCTCCTTTACGAAGGAGAGACCCTCCAGTTTTTCTCTCCCAAACGTCTCCCCAGGCGGGGTCACTGACACGTGATATCAGGAAAAAGTATTTACAACATTTGACAAATAGGGAGGCAGTGATATGATTAATGAATATGTGCCATTAATTATATGTCGACTCTTGGCGACCATATAGATTTTCTACGGGATGATATCCCCCATACTTCGAAGAGGTCTAGCCTTTATATAATGTGTCCAATGTACAATATTTTGTATATGTTTTTTGTGCCTCGGTGTGATTTGTCCCGTGATCCAGTCTTTTGGCAATCTATATTTTCTGGAATCTTTTCCAACATCAAAGTTAAAAACTGTCAATCTTCTTTCTATTCTAGTTATTCAAAGTCCAACTTTGTTTCAAAGTTTCATGGGGAAATCCTGTGCCTGCACAATTGTGATCTTTGTAGGTATATCTTTGCATGTGAATCTCTTTCCCAAAGGCTTTATTGCTACTCTGCTATTGGTAGGTGCTACCGGTAGTAGTCTCTGTTGTATTTCTTGGCTGCTTTTTAATGTGAACAGTTGATCCTAAAAAGCATACTGTATATCTTTATTTTCAATGATGTGGTTTAACATCCAATAAAATTGGGGATCAATAGGGTTAATCTTTTTGCACTCAAATCACTTCCTAACAATGGTAATTCACCCACATATTTAATTCTAATCCCATTTCAAAAAAGCAGAGAGACTTTGCTCCCTTCATTTTGAACTTTGCAAAATCACCATAGCTTGAGCATTATTCCCAGGCAGCTTCTTTGGTTCTCTTTACTAATTTTCTATTCACCCTCAGAAGAGAAGATGTGTATTTTTTTGTTGTTGTTATATTTCAGTTCCACCCATCTACCCTTCAAGAATTTAAGGCTGCTTTCTTCTTGTCTTTATCCCTGGAGAAATAATGTTGAGAAGAAAGAGTGGCCCAAAGTCCTACTACCGGATATGTCCATTCCTAAGGATGGGCTTGAACCAACTCTATTTGGTCCTAATTCAGGACCTAAATCATTGCATCACATTGTCTGGTAAATGTTCTGGAAACAATAGCGAAAACTGTGCAAGTGATTGATCTTTTGAATGTTTAAACATTCAGAAAAATTAATTAAGATTGGAACACAAAACCCAATTTTAAATGTGGCTTTTAGAAGCCAAACTCATGCCTTAGTCCAGTTTATTATCCAGTTTGTAAGGGCTTTCCAAGGCTTAATTGTGATGGGCTTCAAGTGTCTTGGGATTGTGTCTGGCAGCAGGGGGTGACAGAGCCTAAAGCCAAGCTAAAGATGGATTTCCTTGTCTCTCTCCATGGAGAGATTGCTGCAAGATCCAGTCCAGATGTCTGCCTCTGTTCTCTTTATTTCCCAGTAAAAGTTTCAAAATCCAACATTTTAATGAGAATCAATGACATGGCTCCCTTATCCGCAAGATCTGATGTTCTGTTTTTGCTTTTTTAATATTACATTGCTGCTTTTAATTGTTGAGCATTTTTAATATTCCTATTTTATTGTTTCTATTGTATGCTGCCCAGAGTCATGGTCTCTGAGATGGGTGGCTATATAAATCTGACAAATAATTTTATAACACGATTACAGTTCATATATTTTATCCAAGAGTGATTTTTTTAAAAAAAAGTATACTTGTAGATAAGGGAAAGGGGGCATCTAGGTCTAAAACAGACTTTGCCTCTTCCATTCGGAAAGATGCCAGAAATGGAACGCTTTGGGTGGGGGGGAGATTGCTTTAAGTCAAAGAGAAGCTCGATCCCTCCCCCCCT
>JANHJO010009608.1:0-11150 GCA_032468235.1 Pseudoxyrhopus heterurus
GCTGGTGGGATTCGATCAGCCAAACTGCTGATCTGCAGTACTGTGTTCTTACCACTTTGAGCCACTGCAGCTCCCTTTGAGCCAACCTAGCCCCAAGCCATGTACAGTTTTAAAGTTCAAAATGTTATGCAATGTGAAAACAATCTTGAGGGATCAGGGGAAGAGATGCTGTCTAGGAAACAACCATAGAAGGGACCGGAAGAGCTCCCAGTGGCTTAATGGTCAGAGGAAGAAACATAGCAGTCATCATAATTGATATGGTGGTTAAAAGTGGTGACAGGTTTGTACTTTCAGACTTGTGAAATTCTGTTAATGTAGCCTTACGATCCAGTAGAATTAGCTTATCTAGTCATCTTTCATGTCTGGTTGACTGACAGAAAATTCTTCTGCCAACCTTGCAAGTGGATTTCTGGTTCCCCTTGCCCAGAAGAGCTTGGTTTATCTGAAACAAGAGTGCAAGATGGCTATTTGTGGACACAATAAGGGTTTGCTGTATTTACTGCCTCAAGATATGCCTTAATAGTGGCTTTTTCCTATGTTTCAGGTTCATCCTTTGTTGATCAACAGAAGTGCTCTGACTGTCTTCTCTACCATTTCATTTTCTCAGCTCTTCTATAAACCATGGAGAACAATGTGATTTACAATAAAAGAGAGGTTGCATGGGCACAATCTGGGTCAATCTGTCATTGGACATGGAGTAATCTAACAGGTCTTTCCTCCTTGCAGTTTGAGGTGGTGTCAACTTAACCTAATCATAACTGAAGAAATCTGCACCCTCGGTTCCTTGCCAAACACAGTTTTAGACTGCAGTCTTTAGTATGTCATGAACATCCAGGTGTGGCTCTGAAACCAGTGGCACTAGTCATTTTCTGCTCTAAGAGCAGCTTTGTTAAAATGAAATGCCTAGATCTTCTTTGTGCATGCCACAAAATCTGGAAATGCTGCATTTGTTCAAGAAAACATTGAACAAATTTGTTAGATATCTCCAGACTTTGATTTTACATATGACATGAAGCATCTAATTTCCCTGCTTTGATTCTGTAATAACCATTTAGGCAATTAGGGAAGGATTTCAAATTACATCGATTGATCATATTTAATTTTTTCCAGAAGTTTAATAACTAGTAATTATGATTCATTCATATTTTCAGATGCATTAGTAAAAGTAAACATGACAAAAGGGGATTTTTAAGCATAGCAAAAGTCACTCTGATCTCATTATACAGTTTAATATCAAAGATTTAAACTGTATAATCAGATCAGACTGACTTTTGCAATGCATTTTCCAGTTAATTGTCACTGGAGTATGCTGCAGCAAGTTCATGTCAGCACTGCTAGTTCTTTCCCCTTATTAACCAGTGATTCAAGACAAAAAGACTTTGAATGGAAAGGGTCCTATCGTACTAGTAAAATTACTAAAGAAATACAGAGAAACAAACAAAAAATAAGTATTCCAATGACTCACTTAGTTTAGAGAGGAAAGTCGATGGTAATAGGAAATGTTATTGTGTTTGCTTTGCATTGTTGAGTTGGCTTGCATCGAACTGTGCATTATTCCAATTTAATACATAGATCATAAAACAATTACCTTTGAGATGATCCCTCTTTCCAAATTTTCAAATGCAGATATCTTCACAAATATGAGTCTGAAGATGCCTGCCAAATGCACATATGAGCAATACCATTTCAAGCTGCAGGTGGCTAAAGCACTCCCTTCTTTCCTGCACTTTCACTGCTGATTGCTCCTGCCGATAGGAGATTACAAGGCAGAAGCAATTTCTGAAGTCATGTAGTGTATTTAGTTTGACAGTAAGCAGACCTATTCACCCTTCTAGCAGACGTTTCAATCTGAGAGGAGCATTCATGCGTGGTAGGTGTGTTGTCTGTCTGTATAAGAACATGAGATTCAAAAGAGAAACATAATACTAGAGAATTGGCTGGATTCATAATATGTTTTGGAGTGACTTCCTGTTATAAAAGAGGGAAAAAAAAACTGAAACTGAATGTTGGAAGCAATTCATAAGGTATAATAAGAGTAGATGTGATATAATAGAATTTTCTTTCTTTTTCCTGTATTGTTTGTAAGGTATTTCTTATTCAATGGAAACTATTAAATAGTAGAAAGCTCAGCTTCTAAACTTTTAATCTCCTGATTAATCTCCTATTTGGATTACTTGATAGAGCCTGGAAACACCCCCCCCCCCCAGTATACCACAGAAATTCATATTTACAATTGCTGGACAAAGAATTCAAAGCAAAAATTCCAGGCTGGGTAAATTGACATTACATATTCTTCCTTCCCCCTCTCTACAGAGAAGCATGCTCTGGACAAAATTCAAAGATAAAGCCAGCCTGTTTTTCCAGCTAAATCTTGGACTTAAATCAAAATTCTGTTGTTTAGGTCCCAAAATTTCAAGCAAAGACTTCAAACAGTTCTGGCATTAAAAAATTAGATTAGACCTGCTAAAACCTCAAATGATCCCCAAAAGACATAAAAGAACTATTGAAAACTAACACGATTTAGTGCTTATCCAGAGTTTTGCAGCCCAGCAACAATAGCCCTAATTTAGATGCAGCTATAAAGTGTTGTAATGAAGTGACTGAATGCCCACTACATCTAGATATAAGGTAAACAGTTTTATTAATATTAGCTGACCATAAGGCATTCTAGTTTTAATGGTAACAGTGTGTGCCCTAAGCTCTGCAGGCTCTCTTGAATTCAGGCTTCAACAATTAAGTGCCTGTGAGAATAATTATGGTCACTAAAGATAAAAGGAGGTCATGTAATAATGAAGAGTTTGGAGAGTTCAAAACTGCCTTTTTACAGCTGTTTGGGTCCTTTCATTTCCCTGAGCCAGTTAAGTACATCTGAGATGCTTTCTCTAAATTGCAGAAACAGCAATAAAAGCTTTGACAATGTGTCCCCCCCCACCCGGCTTCACAATGCCTTAGTTCAAATCTTGTATCTGTTTCACAGTATTGATCCTATGAAGTCATTTCTTTAGACAGTTCTATAGTATGCCATGATATAAGAACTGCTGTCTTATCAGGAATCAATGCTTTTAGATGCTTTGTTTCATCTGTTGAAAAGAGGCTATTTGACCTGTGTTGGTAAGACACTGGGCTGCAAGTCCATCAGATTTAATCAGTCAAGCAGGAGTGAACTTGTAGGGTAAAGAGGGAAGTTTCAGATCTAGAAAACTAGTAAACTGGGACTGCACCTTGGCCAAATAGCTGTCAGAAGGGCACAGTTACAGTTTGAGGACAATGTAATTTATTAACAATGTTTCTATCCCTCTTTTAATTAAAAGAATTCTAAAAGTGAAGTTGATTTGCTGCAACTAATAAAAATTGTGTATCTTTACAAGTACTGATTGTTGAGTGTTTTTTCTCTTTTTTCTCACAATATCCTAGGACTCTGTTTTAACCAAGGACACTTTCACAGGAGGATTCTACTCCAGATTTCTCTGTCCTTAAAGCATCATGTGCTTTGATAGATGAATTTAACTTTCTTTCACTGACACAAGAGGCATCACAAACCTTATTGTCTTCTTTGATAAACTGACTAAATTAGTGGATTAGAGAAATGCTGTGGATAGAGTATACGTTGATTTCAATAAGGCATTTGACAAAGTAGACCATAGCCTATTTCTCGAAAAGATAGAACAAAGTGTACCATCACCAAATGTGTTCACAGTTGGCTGACCAGCCCCAATCAGTGTGTAGTCATCAATGAAGATACATTTATATGGAGGGAAGCATACAAATAGGTACCTTAAGGTTCTCTCTTGGGCCTGGTGTTCCTCCACAACTTTATAATCTAGATGAAAGGATCTAGATGAGGGGATAGAAGAGGAACTCATCAGATTTGCAGACAACACACCAGGCTGGGGGGATTGCAAACATTTTGGAAGATAGACTCAAGATTCAGAAGGATCTTGGCTGACTTGAGCATTGGACTCTATCCAGCAAGATGCAGTTCAGTCATGAAAAAACTTAGGCAGGAAAAACCAAATGCATAAGAACAGAATAGGAGTTTCCTGGCTCAACAATAGTAACTGTGAGAGGATCTACTGGATCACCTCTTATGTATAAGTAAGCAGCGTATTGCAGCTGTGGAAAAAAGGCAACACGGTTCTAGTGTATCAACAGAGAGATAGGATCAAGATCATGGAAAGTGATAGTACCATTTTATAGTGCACTGGTGAGATCACACTTGGCGTGCTGCATCTAGTTCTGCTAACCAGGATTCAAAAAGGATGCTGAAGCCCTAGATTGAGTATAAAGAAAAGCAACAAAAATGATAAGAGGCTAAATCATGATGAATGGCTAAGAGAACTAAGTATGTTATTAGCCTAATGAGGAGAAGGCTTGTGGAAAATGATAGCAGTTTTCCAATATTTGAAAGTCTGTCACAGGAAGAGAGCATCTATTTATTCTCCATAACAGCTGAGGGCAGGACAAGAGACAATGGACGGAAGCTTGTCAGAGGGAGATTCAGCCTGGGAACAAGGAGGAATTTCCTAATAGAAAGAATGATTAACCAATGGAACAATTTGTCTCTCAGAATTGTGGGTGCTCTATCTCTGGAGGTTTTCAAGAAAAAATTAGACAACCATTTGCCTGGGATGATATAAGGGCTCCTGCTTTGGCAGGGTGTTATACTAGAAGACCTCAAAGGTCCCTTGCAGCCCTATGGTTCTATAATGTTCATAGATCTTTGTTAAAATAATGATCCTTAAAATAATATTTATTTTAATTTAATCCTGAACTACTTAGAGGTCACAGCCATATTTTGATAGAAAATACAATATCCTAAAATTGCCACATAAGAGTGAGGGGAAAGAAAGATGCTGTTCTTAACAGAAGCTCAAAATTGTGGATAGAAATGAAGGACAATAGCGGTTAGAGTATGTGTATCTCCTCCATTCTCAGACTGCACCTGCAATCCAGTTTAATGGTGTCTTGTTTAGTTTATTAATAATCTAATAAAAAGAATTCTCAGCCAAAATGAAGGAGAAGTTTTATTGAGTAAGAAGTTGTATTAGGACTCATTGTTAGGTTTGCTCACAATCCTGGTTTCATGTGCTCTTGAACCATCTTAATTAAATTATACTATACAATTTTATAACACCATTTCAAACTATTCTGTTTTCAGCCATCGTTGGAATTGTTATTTATTATTTTGTTATTTATTTGAAGCCCTATGCTTGATGGAATACTTGCCTTACACATTAGATTTACGAAAAAGACTCTCTTTTCTGACAATCCATTGTCTCATGGTCAGCATTCTTTATCAACTCTAATACATAATTTGACTGCATTCTTTATAGCCCACCAAAGATCTAGTAGAACATCAAAATAAAAATAAAATGCCATATACTACAGTAAAGTTATATAAACAATATCAACTTAATACAGCCACTAATCAATGCCAGATTAATGTATTGAGCGCAAAATATGAACTCTGGAAACTATAAATGCAACAGCTAGTGTTATTTGGGGTTCATTGTTTGCCAAGGGGAGCTTCATGTAAAAGTCAAGTAGGAATTAGTCTAATGAAGGGTGTTAGCAGTTCGCTCCAAGTATCTCTAGACTCGAGGAATTACAAGAGAGCAAAATGTGTGTCAGTAATTCAATGTTCTGTAGTGACAGGGATAAATTTTCTGCATAAAGGGTTGTTTGGAGCCTACCCTTCCATGTGGCTAATGGCAAAATATCAGACTACAGTAATGTGAACTCCCTAAGGAATTTATCAACTGTAAGATGTTCAAGACACAGGACTGGTTTAAAACAGATCTAAATATTCTCCAGTTATATTTTGAATGGTAGTTTGCTACAGAATAAATTTCAAATATGACTTTTATTTTTGATTTTTCTTACTGATGCAGTAGGTTTATCCCACCATGCTTCCTTTATTCCTTCAGATTTTGCTATACATATATTTTTACTTTGCTATAATTTTCACTTTCTGATTACGTAAAGAAAATTCACTTTTTAATAAATCTATTTCATGCTAAATATTTCCCCCCTTTTTTCATTGTTTCCTTCCTCTGAAAATGTCAGAACTTCTTCTAGTTAATATACCCCTTCATGTTTAATGGCTTTCAAATCAAACCTGTTTTATGGAGACCTGAAAATATTTCAGTTGAGAAAATGTTAAATTAACCAATTTATAAGTAACAAACTGAAGATATCTTCAGGCACTAAAGTTGGAAAAAATGCTAAATGCTGACTCCAGTTGATAAAACTTTTGAGAATGCTCTCATTTCTAAACTAGGCTTTCACAACCTAGAGCCTTCCAGGTAGGTTGGATTATGACTTTCAGATTTTTCAGTCAACATACTGTATGTAAACTGGAAACTGGTCTAACAGATGTAAAGGCAACAGGTGAGAAATGTGTTCTGAACTACCAACTATTTAGAGACAAACCTTGATAGCTAAGAAGCATTTCCACCCTTGGGTAGATTTTAATATCAAGACCTTAAAGTGTACCTGGTAATCTGTTGGATTATAGTGAAAAATATGAATAGGAATTAAATATGAACATTCATAATTTATCAGCTATTCGTATATATCTGGTTACCTACTCCTGGTCTTTAAAGAAGCCTGTTTATGAATTTGATTGTAAATAAACTATTGAACTTGTTATGTAAATATGGAATTGTTTGTGAAAATTAACTCTAACGTATTAGCTTTTGTGAGTAATGAAATTAAGATTTTCTTATAATTATTTCCATTTTCCTTCATTCCCTCTTTTACAATAAATGCTGTATTGTCAGAATGTATTGCCCAAAGCATTTTAATCATTAGATCACTTAGTGAAATGCAGCACATAGTTTTATAAATACATCGGTAACTACACATTCATTGGCAGCATCCCTGTGTTGGTGGGAACTCTGTGACCTGGGATAGGTGATTGCAGAAAAAGCAAGCTTTAAAAGCATGTGGTCTCTTATCTTTGAAAGAATTAGTAAGCGACTTGTTTAGACAATAATTAGGGTTTATTTAACTTGATAAATGAAAGATATGAGAGCCACTGTAAGTATAAAAATATTTATGGCAATAAAGCCTAAGAATTCAAAGACCCATAGTTCTTTGGCTGTATTTTAGAAGCAATTGTCAGTTCACCTTGGAGAAACCAATGTTTGGCAATTGTAGAAGAACGTTCCATAGCCTGGAACCACAGAAGAAAGGTCTTCTTATGCTAAACAGATAAGGTTCTGGAATTGGTGACTTTTGAGCCTTAGCTTTCATTAATATGACCTTCCTGTGAATGACTGAAAAGCCTGTAATCTAACACTACCGTCCCCCATGTATAAAGGTCTGATTGGGTTCTTATTTATTCATGCGGGACTAAGCCCACTTTCTGTGGCTCCTTTGAAATGCTTTGACGTTGTTTTATAAAATATTGCATCGCTATTGTGTGAACATTAATTAATGACAAAAGGAATTGCATGATAAACTGGGTGCATAAATTGTTGTGAATTATTTTTCATTTGAGGATGTGGCTGAAATTTACATATAGATTGAACTCCTAAATATACCAAATGCCACTTTTTTTGCTTGTTAACAGCCCCCTCCTCCCTAATTATGAAGCATGCTCAAAAGTGGCTAGGTTCATTGTATTTGCTTTTGAGGATCAAAACAAAAAAGTTATTGCATAATGTATTCCAAAGCAGTACAGGTTAAAACAAAAAACATGCAAAGTAGAGGGTAATAGGCCATCTATTTTAATTTCTTGAACTGAATGCAGACTGAACTGAGTAGAACTGGCTGAGCATCAAATGGAAGGTGTTGCTGTAGTATCTATAAAAGAATAATTATGGTCCAATTTAGTAGGTCTGCTAAAGAACAGAGTAGGCCATTGCTAGAAAGAAAGATAAGATGTTAGATTAGAAAGCATGAAACTCTGAGTTCTAGTCCTTTCTTAGGCATGAAAACTGGCTGGGTGACTGCGATAGTCTCTCAATTCAACCCACCTCACAAGATCGTTGTGGATAAAATATGGGGTAGGATATTACATACACAATATTAATTATACGAAAAAGATGAAATACATATCTAATAATAATGTTAATACATTCATCCTATCTTTTGAAAAGGCATAGAGACAAGCAAGCTTGGGTATGCCACTAGCTCTCTTTTACATGATTAGCAGAAGATGAGAAGTTGCATAATTCAGAAGATCCATAGTTAACAATAACAATAATAAAATGCATTAGGAGATTTAGGATGTAAGCTATTAAAATCACTGCTGTAGAGTAAATTTGTACATGTGGGCTGTCCTAGTAGAAGGCTTTAGGGATATGACAGAAAACTCACGGAACCATGAACCTCCTGCCATGGAATATGTTTAAGGGTTTGAAGGATTTGATTGAAAGACACAGTGTGAAACATCATTATGGTATTTTTCCTAATGTTTATTCAACCTAATTTTAAAACATAGCAAAAGCAGTTTTGTTTACTCAGTATAAAGCTTTGCATGTACAATTTGTGGCTTCTAATTGCTCTGCACACCAGTGAAGACAATTTCCTTCCCTTTCTTTAGAGATTTGAAAAGTGCATTTTTCCTTGAGCTCAACTCTAGTGAATTCTAAGCATGTATATATGTACAGAATTGATACAAACATAACATACATGCACATTATTTCAAATTTCAAATTCCAAACCAACATTTCTAGTTATCTGTAGGTAGAAAGTCTTTAACAGTGTAAACACCACGTAGTTCATGTAGTTTCAAATTCCAAACCAACATTTTTAGTTATCTGTAGGTAGAAAATCTTTAACAGTGTAAACACCACGTAGTCCATTTTAGGCTCACTAGTCATCCTTTCTCTGGATTGAAGGCAATAGGCCATCTTCAACTGCCAATCTAGCAAAGTCAATTTTAATTATTTTAGCTGCCAGACATTACATCATTTTCAAGCTCTGATCTTTTTTCAAGCTTCTTGTTTCCATAGTCCTCCTGGACTTTGTAAAAGTACCCCATGCCTAGGGTGGCATCTGA
The DNA here is from genome assembly GCA_032468235.1 of Pseudoxyrhopus heterurus. NCBI lineage: Eukaryota > Metazoa > Chordata > Lepidosauria > Squamata > Pseudoxyrhopus > Pseudoxyrhopus heterurus. Next base: position 9,011 of record JANHJO010009608.1, read on the forward strand.
TATTGATACCTGCCTATTTTGCTATCAAACAATGTATGACAATAGAAAATAAAATTTACTCTTAGTCCCTTATCAAAACTGTTTACTCTGGATTTCTGCATGGATACATGAACAGCCAGCAAGAAAGCAGGCTCATCATAACTCCAATTTGACTTTGGACTTATCCTTCAATTCAGGACAGCATTTGGTACATAAATTCAGTTAGCTGAATATTGAAGTAGATACTTGTAACTTTAAATTTCCTGTTTAGATTTAACATTTAACCATATATGTTTTACCATATAGCCTCTGATCTTTAATGTAGCTTTAGCTATAATCTGGCACACAATAAAAGCTAAAGTATGTAGATGAATGGTTCATACCAAGGAACTTTAATTAGATGTACTCAATTCCCTTAATTCATCTATTCTTCCAGTTGTGAAGCATGCTCAGAGATGCAACACAATTAAATGAAGAACTAAGAAAATAGATTAGAGAGTTAGAGTTTGTATCAGGACTATAGCAGAATTATTTTGTGACAGATGCAATAATTAACTTTCAAAGTAAGTAAGGAAAGTTTTCTATAATTGGACCCAGCTAGAATGATATGAAATTTCAAGTAAATTTTAAAAGCCTTCATGTACTCCCATTCTTTTAAAAAATTCATTTGATTCATTTGAAACTATGCTCCCATCTTTATATTATACAATATTAAGAAATTGATTATGCAGTATTATACATTTTCTTGGGTTACACATTAGACTAAGGCAAAATGTAGTTTGTTTACTTTTGAGTTGTCCAGTCACCGGAGTATGTAAATCATAATTTATGGCTTAATACAATGTGAAAATCTTGCCACTGATACTTACTCTATGACCCATTATTTAAAATAATTGTTGGAAGGTGAAACCTACTCCTCCCCTTGGGAGATATTTTAAAATACTTTTTAAGTTGAAACTCACATGGAAGGAAACATCCCCCACCTTGCTAAGCCTATTCTCCATAACAAAGCAGGCCCCCACTCAGCCCCACCTTTGACCCATTAAGCCCCTGAGCCAGCCTATTCTCCATAATAAAGGCCAGTACATAGAAGGATACTTCCATATTAGGAATTGCTCACAGCCTCCAAAAGTTAGCCAAGACCCCCACCCCCTGGGAGTCTGACAGCCAATGAGATACATTTCTTGTACAGGAAACAGGATACAGAAAGGCAGGGCCTCAGAGAGTGTATAAAACCAAGGGACCCTCATCAGCTCTCCCCTTTTTTCTGCCAAGGAGCTCCAAGCCATGTGATCCACCAATAAACCATCTTTCCAAGCAGTCACCATGCTTCTAGTGTCTTTTTCCCACTTGGAACAGAACCCAGAAGGAAATTTCTTCCAACATAATGATTTAGCAGGATATATAAACCTAATCTCTGAGCTAGACTTAGATTTTATTTTTTAATTGAGGGTATTTGAACAGGCCTTCTAAATGGAGGAGGGGGCAATCTTTAACATAGTTAGGTACCAAGTTTTATACAATTTACAGGTTAAGACCAGAATTTTCAGTTGCACTTAGAAACTTATTGACAATCAGTGCAGTTACTGCAAAACAAATGTCACATGGCAATCATCAGTCTGCTTTGCCAGTACATAGGTTGCTGGAGTTTGGACCAACTGTAGTTCCTAGTTAGTCATTAGAGGTAGAAGCTTTAATATGAACTCATACTGTGCTTAATCAGAATCACATTTTGTCTAACTCCACCAGTGCTCCAGGGGCCACTTCTGCTGCTTCTCCTGACAGTCCTCAGTAAACCAGACAATGCCCTTAATTTTGGCTAATAGTAAGAAAATATGTGAGAGTTATTATGTCAAGCAACCTGCTGCTTCCCAATTCCAGCCAGATGTTCAATAAGCTGCCTGTCAGGATCTTTGGGAAACTTTCCAAGCAGCCTTCAGAAACCATTTAATGCCTTTCTAATAGGTTCCTGCACTCTGGACTGTCCTAATAGGTTGTTCTAAACTAGGGAGGGAATAGCAGCAACAAATTTAGTCAGGATCAGGAAGTAATCCGACACAACAAAAAACTCAGTCTAATGTCTTCTGTTGGAAGGTGAAGCCTACCCATCCCCTTGGGAGATATTTTAAAATACTTTTTAAGTTGAAACTCACATGGAAGG
>JANHJO010009614.1:9318-20819 GCA_032468235.1 Pseudoxyrhopus heterurus
GATAGGATAGGATAGGATAGGATAGGATAGGATAGGATAGGATAGGATAGACAGATGATATTTGATAGTGCTAAAAGTATTGTCATAGGATGTAAACTGTTCCGATTAAGCTGCTTTTTGCAATTGATTGGTAGTGATTTTTTGTCAATACCGAGTTGTTTTGGAGTGCACTCAAGGTGCCTATTACTAATTGGTAGTACCTTTGCTTTCTTTTGCAACTGTTGTTCTACTTCTATTTGCAGGTGTTTGTATTTCATTATTGGCCATCTCCACTGTCCTGACTTTTTTGTCTTTCTTGTCAATAACTGTTAAGTCTGACATGTTATGTGGCAGATGCTTGTCTGTTTGAATTGCAAAGTCCCAGGGCATTTTAATTTTTCATTTTTTTAATTACTTCGTCTTTTTGTGGTCCCATTCATTCTTCTTAGTCCCATCGGACCTTCAATTTTTCCTTTAAAAATCCAAAGTGACTTCTCTGTGGACACTGATCTCATTTGATATCCAACCACAAGAACCCTTCTATTCCACCATGTTTAATTGTTTTTTATATATCTTTTTGTAACATGATCCTATTCTGAATGCTCTGTCATTTAGTAGTGTTACAAGCTGCAAAAGGCTGGATAGCTCTAATTGTTTGTGTCAGGCTAAGCCCAAGAATAATGTGGAATGATTCATTCAGACTTCAGTTCTTTATTTGCTTATGCCTAACAGACAGAATCTTGCCAGACTAAACTCTTACTACTGTCAACCTAACAGATATACTCTGGGAGAGTTTAGGGAATGACTACCCTAAATCTCTTCCTCTGACTCCTAGCTATATCTGGGCTGGGCTGCCTCTTCTCCCCCCTCCCTCTGCTCTTTCTGGAAGGTGCTCCTTCCTTCCCTGGAAAACTGCTGCTTTATTGTAGTCCATCACATCAGCTCCCCTTGTACTGTAAGTAGTCATGTTTGCACCCAGGCATGGCATGCCTAGTTGAACTGTATGTGGAAGATGCCCAGTTACGGAAGGCTGCTCTGACTATAACATAATGATATAACTTTTCTTCACAACTGCTCTGTAAGGTGTATAATAAGAGTTTTGGATGATGACCGTAGTTTGCCCCCCATGACCTGCGGAGATAATGAATGAGCAATTATAGTACAGGGCCCTTTTCAATAACTCTGTTCTTAATAGAACATGAACACAATAGCAGTGGGAGAAAGAGGGGATTAATTGGATATGTCTTCCTTTCAGAATAGCATTCAGCATCTCCCCCATTTGAAGGCTGAAAAGCTGCAGGTTAGTGAGTTTTCGGTTTGCTTCAACAGAAGAATTGCTCTTTGTAAGTTCAGTCAAACTTTCTGGACCCATCTTGATTCTCTGCTGCTTCTTTCTGGCTGCTGTCATGATCAGGCTTTAGTAGGAACACCTGCAAAAGTTCATTCACCTCTTGGGGGCGGGAATCAGCCTTTATTCCTGCCCCATCCAGTGATGTCATTTGCTTTGGCTTTCTCTTGTCCACACAGCTGGAGATGCAAAACATTTCTTAGCCATGCTATCCTTGTTCCCCCTTGCAATTTTTATTGGCTGCAAGTCATTCTGGCTCAGACAGAAGCTCTCAGCTATGTCCTTTTAATCGCTGTGCCTTATGCAGGAACATGTCAGCAGAAATTGACTCTTTTTAAAAAAAATGTGGCAGCTACCTTGTTTCTCCCCCTAGGAGAGTAAATGATTTTCAACAAGATAATTCATTTCCTTCCTTCCCCTTCCTTTTTCTGAAGAGGAAAAGGGGGTTGCTCTCTTATCATCTGGAACACTGGCTTTTCAAAACATTTATCACACATGAGATTGTGTGGATTTTGCTACCATGAAGTAGATTTGTTTTAAAGTAGATTTGTTTTATTGATTACAAGTCAATAAACTTTATGGATTTCAAAAATAGCACTTTTAAAACATCATCCTAAACCACAAGAAAGGTTTCTGTAGAGAGTAAGGAAGACGACCTTGATGGAGATATGCAGATATGCAATATAGATGAAACATTTTTAAGACCAGAACAACAAAGGTATTGCAGGTAGACTCCCTAATTAACTAAAGTGTACAAAGGAAGAGGAGGTACAACACAATCAAACTTATAAGGTTCTGTTATTGTAGCCAGTCTTAATAAAAATAGTTTCAGCCTTCCTTTGGAGTTGATTTCCTGGTCTATCTAGTTTGTGCTGTAGAGATAGGGTAAACCTAGACTGGTTCCTGATTTTCCCTTTTCAGAGTAACAGAGTTGGAAGGAACCTTGGAGATCTTCTAGTCCGCAGGTGTCAAACTCGCCACGTCATGTTGCCGTCACATGAAGTTTTGCAACGTTTTTCCCATTTGCAGAGCTGGGGAATATGTGGCCTGCATATGATGCATCTGGCCCGCGGGCCACCAGTTTGACACCCCTGTTCTAGTCTAAACCCCTGCTCGAGCAGGAGACCCTATACCATTCCAGACAAGTGGCTGTCCAGTTTCTTCTTAAAAGCTTCCAGTGATGGCACACCCACAACTTCTAAAGGCAAGCTGTTCCACTGGTTAATTGTTCTCACTGTTAAGAAATTTCTTAGTTCTAGGTTGCTTCTCTACTTGATTAATTTCCACCCATTGTTTCTTGTCTTGCCTTCTGATGCTTTGGAAAATAGTTTGACCCCCTTCTTCTTTTTGGCAGCTCCTCAAATATTAGAACACTGCTATCATGTCACTGCTAGTCCTTCTTTTCACTTGACTAGACATTACCCAATTCCTGCTACTGTTCTTTGTTTTAGCCTCCAGTCCTTTAATTGTTTTGTTGCTCTTTTCCTCACTCTTTCCAGAGCCTCAACATCTTTTTTATAATATGGTGACCAAATCTGGATGCAGTATTCCAAGTCTGGTCTTACTAAGGCTTACTAACTGCTTTATAAAGCAGTACTAATACTTCAGGTGATCTTGATTCTGTCCCCATTAATGCGACCTAGGATTGCATTCCCCTATGACACAACACAGAATATCAGTTGGTTCCTTGGAATCAAGCAAGGAATATATATGTGTGGGATCCAATTGGAACCCGGTGCCGCCAATGATTCTACCAGCTTCAAAGTTATTTCTTTTAATATTTATACAAATTAAAATGTTACATCTTCTTTTTTCTCTACCTGCTAATAAAAATAAACTATTCTTGCTTATAATATTGTTGGATTTTAAACTTCTTGGAATAGTTACTGAAGGCATCTTTTACCACTATCACAGAGATGTTCTTGATGATACTGCCAGTGCTATTTGTTGCTATTATCTAGACATTGATGAATATTGAAACTAATGCAAGTTACAATTGCTGCTGCTCACTTCTTGAATTGGAAGCTTTAAATCCTTCCCTCTGTCTCATTCATTCATAATACAGTACAATACAATTCAAAGTCTAGCGAACCAGGCTAGGTTTGAGTTCCAAAAGAACTAAGACCACAATATACAGTAGCTTTGAGTTTATTGAACATCCCATTCACTTGTATAATTTCTGACAAGGTTAGATTAATCTCAGTTTGGCAGTTTTCTCACACTTTCACTTAAGTGAGTTTTGACCCATTTTACAATCTTTCTTGCCACAGATGTTAAGTGAATCACTGCAGTTGTTAAGTTAATAACAGGGTTGTTAAGTAAATCTGGCTTCCCCACTGACTTTGCTTGTCAGAAGGTCGCAAAAGACAATCATATGACCCTGGAACATTGCAGTTATGATAAATATGACTCAGTTGCCAAATGTCTAAATTCTGATCACATGTCCATAGAGTTGCTGCAACAGTCATAAGTGTGAAAATGGTCATGTCACTTTTTTTCAGGGCCATTGTAATTTTGAACAGTGCCTCAGTGAACTGTTGTGAATTTAGGACTACCTTTATCTCTTGTATTGAGAACAGTCTTTTGTTGAATTGTCTTAGGATTCACCAATTCAGTATGCATTGTTTTCAGCATAATGCATAGATTGAGATCTTCTAGATAGAACACACCCTTCTATCTCTATGACCTAGCATGAGAAAGTCTCATGTATTCCATCTTTCATGTATCCATTCACTTCTTTACACACATTTGGCACAAGACATATATCTACAGAAAAAGAGAGAGATGACCATTGTAGACTGGTCAGCAGAATGTACACCCATTGTCCACAGCAGAATGGGTCAGCTTGCCATAGCCAATTCACCATGGGCAACTTGTTGCGGCCAAATCACCACAGTCAACTTGACCTGGAACAACTCGCCGCAGTACAATTTACCAGTTGTATTTAATTATTTAAAATAAATTAAAAAATATTTTAATTTTTGCCATTCACATTTCATTCTGTCCCTCCTTTTGCACCCTTTCTTTAATGATTCTATTCCACCATTTCTTTGGTGTAACTCTTTGTCACGTAGTGAGTTGCTCCAGCGAGTTGGCATGGCAAATTGTCCATTGGAAGTTGGCCATTGGTAAATTGTCATAGACTCATCCTCAGAGTAGATTAATAACAACCCTCATCCAAAAATGAATAACACATACAGTGGAACAGCTTTAGGGTAGAGGAATCACTGCAGCAAGCCCCAACCACCCACATCTACATATTTCATCTGATAGTGGATAGGGTCAATTGACTTAATTGACATTCATGATGGATTTATCCTGTGGATTCTGATGGGCATTAAATTCAATGAACCACATTAGTCAGCCGTACAAGCGTAAAAATATACATTCCTAAAGATGCTGTATGCAGAGTTGGACAAAACGAGTTACATGTTGATAGAGATATGCACATTGATATTAATTCTGATTGTTTCTGAAAAGGAAGAAAGGAAAGGGTTGATCGAATCTATCCCATATCCCATCTAATAGTTGTAAGGAAAAGGAATTCTTATTTTTTTCTATTGTGTTGCAAAATCTTTTCCATGTCATCTTACGAATATGACTTTTTAAACAAAACATCTCAGAATGTAAACTCCCTAATATCTTTCAGCACACTACAAAAGTCTACAATCTCCATGTTTAGAATAAAGCAGTCAGCCCAAGGGTGCTATGAGTCAAGGGAAAGTGCATAAGAACAACTTCTTATTCTTGATTAATTAAACTGGTGTGGGTATGAACAGCTGGCTCTATTTCCCCACTCATTAATGCAGATTCCACAGTCAGTGGAAAAATAGGTTTGCTTTTCCATGCTCAATTACAATGCAGATTTGTTACTTTTCAGTATGCACCAGCTACTTTCCCTCCACAAATCTGGATGATTAATGTATTAAAAAATTAGGTTTTTATTTTATTTCTAAAAATGCCGCTACGGATATATCTTTTATTAATCAAATATATTCTCGGGCATCTATGTATTTGTGAAAACATTGCAATCGCATTTTTACACATTTATCTTTGCAGAATAAATTGTTCAGATTTCACAGAGTCAACTGCTGAAGTTTTTTTAAAAAAAAAAACACTATCAGCCTCCTATGAAAGGCTGGAAGAAAAGAATCTGTGCTGACTGACAGATCCACAAGGTCATCTCAGAATGATAAATGTGACATGACATAATTTGACAACTGGATCCTGGTGAGGCCAATTTGTGTTTAGAGTGATGGGGCCTCTCCAAGTTACAAAAGTCACTTTTTCTCTGGCAATTCCTACCTCTAATTTTGAAAGTGTGCAAAGCAGTCACTCTCTCCTAAAGTCTCCTAGAGTCTCTCCAATCAGTCCAACCTAGAAATAAGAAATTTCCTGACAGTGAGAACAATTAATCAGTGGAACGGCTTGCCTCCAGAAGTCGTAGGTGCTTCCATCACTGGAGCTTTTTAAGAAGACATTGGACAGCTATTTGTCTGAAATGGTACAGCGTCTCCTGCTTGATCAGGGGGCTGGACTAGAAGATATCCAAGGTCCCTTCCAATTCTGTTATTCTGTAATTCTGTATTTAGTTTTCCAGAGTTTCACACCTTGCCTCCTTTCAAACATTCATATTCCACTTTTTCCTTTGGTGACAGCTGTAAGAAGCACCAAATGAGGGTTATAAACTTTTTCAGCCTTTTATGAGCCTGCTTTCCCCTCTACAGACAGAAGCAACTCCCATGCCTATGGCACCTTTTTCTCCAATAATTACTTAATTGTGGGCTAATTATTGAAATTACACATTCAGGGGACCTGATGGCAGTGCCTTGACCATTTGGCAATGGCTGTATTTGATTCCCTAAGAACCACAGAGACTCTTCTTCTGACATTATGTTGCTTACCCAGCTCTTTCCTAGCCGTTGCTTCTCTCCTCATAAGCTTCAGCCACAAGAAAGAGAAATGTTCAAATCATCCATCAGTAACTTACTATAGACATGCTTCTCCCTCAGGGATGGGAGAGGGCAGGGAGATCCCAGGCAGAGTTTTAAAGAATTCAACAGGGAAATCAACAATTGCATAGCCAAGTTGGGAAATTAACAGAGAATGAGGTGGCTGGATGGAGTCACTGAAGCAGACTGTGCGAGCTTAAATGGACTCCGGAGGATGGTAGAGGACAGGAAGGCCTGGAGGAACATTATCCATGGAGTCGTGATGGGTCAGACACGACTTCGCAATTAACAACAACAAAGGAGAAAAACACTATATACAAAACTAGCAACTTGGAGGGAAAAAAACTAGTACTCCAGCTTTTCACAGACAGACAGACAGACAGACACACACACACAAAGAGACTGAATCACTTAGAACAGGGGTGTCAAACTTGCGTCATCATGGTGGCATCACGTGACGTATTGGGACATTTTCCCTCTTTGCTAAACCAGGCATGGGCGTGGCCAGCGCATGATGCATGTGGCCTGCAGGCCACGAGTTTGACAGCCCTGACTTAGAGGAACAAGTTATGTTGTCTTTCAAATGAGCTCTGTGAAGGTCAGCTTGTTTGCCTGAGCTTAGTGCGCACAAACAGGTGGTTACATTGAAGTTCCATAAAACATAATGGTTTGGTTGTATGAAGTTGAACCTTTTACCTAGTTCCTCTCTGAACTTCTCTCAGGAACATCAATGAGGAGCAAATGTGTTTGCTTCCATTTTTGACTATTGGTGATTTCTTTTGGTTGTTGAAAAGGGAGAAACTGTGGTATGAATAAGTCAACATCAAGCCATGAGATATTATACAAGTCTGTTTGATAAATGTAGTTAAAAACTGTAATTCTTAGAACAATCTTCTCCCCTTCATGGGAGAAGCGGTGAGGAAAGGAGACAGCAAACGTATATGTGGAACTTTAAATTATAATTTAGAAATATATTTCTACATTATAAATAATACTGAAACTTTTCCTGTTGCACCCACAAAGAACACAAAAATATCATAGAATGTCTTCTTCCTTAAGTTGTTATCTGATTCTTTTTGTTTTTCTTGCTGATAATATAGTTAAGTTTACTAGCCAGAAGGTAAGGTGTATAGTTGATTTAAAACTGGACACCTGCCAGAACTCAAATCTCATTTAGTAAAAAAGAAAAAAATCCTCTAGGAATCATGCACTATGCATACCTTTTTGCCTAATATTCTGATATAAAATTCTGCACCATAAATTAACACAAATGGCTGGTTCACACAAAACACTAAATCACAAAAGAAAAAAGTTATAATTAACCAAGTCTTTTGTCTGTATGCATGCATACTGAAAAGCAAAAGCAAAATGATGAATACCTAAGACGGTATTATAGAGTCAGATAACTCAGCGTTGATCATCACCAGCAACCAGGCTAAATACATTACATGAATATACCTGCTAGTTCTTGAACTGACCCAGTTAAGTGTATTGTGTGAACTCAGCTATGAATAAGCTATAACCAGCCACCTTTTGGCCTTCTGCAACTCCCCTCAAACTGTTGAATTTCAGATGCATCAGAACACAATTCCAGCCACCACTACTGCCTTGTGTTAATGGAAATTATAGCCCATAATACCTGGAGGGCATCAGCTTTGAAAGGACAATTGAGCAGCAAAGTCAGGGAAGACATAAAAGGCTCTTTGTCTTAATCAATCAGAGATTCAATATGAATCAGCAATCTGAAGAATCCAATAAAAGAAATCTAGAAGAATTTTAGGAAGCATTAATGGAAACCTAATGCCCAGATTTTTTTTTAAAAAAAAAACTCTTATTCTGTACCAAAGTTTAAGAAAAGCACTGAGAAACCAGATCATACATAGTGGGAAACACTCAAGCAGAGGGGAGGAGGAATAGTAAGAAACTGAGGACCAATTCAGAGAACTAGGTATGTTTGGTCTGGACAAGTTTAAAGAGAGACATGGTTTCAGTTTTCAGATATTTGAAACTCTATAATCCAAAAGATAGACTCAGTGAGAAGGAACTGCAGGAAGCAGTTTTAACCCAAATCTTGGAAGAAATCTCCTAACCATGACTGATGTTCAACCGTGGAACAGACTGCCTTGAAGAGATGCACTGGAAAAAATGTTCTTCTTTCTTAGAGGCATTTATTTATTAGAAGATGGACAATGTGCTGTATTTCAGAGTCTGAACTAAGCAAGAAGCTGGTTCAGGCGATCTCCAATCCTCCTGGCAATTTGGTTTCTTCAACTCTGTGAAAATTGGGAAACCTCATTCAGAGTTCTCTGACCTCCTTGGAGCAAAGGGAATGACAAACAAATGCAATTAATAATAATAAAAATGGTGTCAGACACAATCCTCCCAGAAGGTGATCTAATAACTACTAGTCCAATTATGTACAAGCAGGAGCTTGTACATACCTTCTTTGCAAGTTTACAATATTAATTTATTCAGCCCAGAATCTTCTTGTCACGGCTAAAAAGATGCGAGATCTTTCATCTAAATCTCATTATAATGGTTGCCCTCAAACATATCGCATTGTAGTGTATTACACAGGCTAATTACATTCTGCATGAAAAACATGCATCCATTTTTAAGTTGCTGTTCTTTCAGTATCCTTGAAAGCTGCCTCATTTTTTACTTGAGGGAATAAAAGAAATGACCAAGGGATCCAAGTCCCAGACACTTGAAGGTTGTACGTTGAGGATAATGGTTTGAACTTCCATATGCCTCAGGATTATCTTGTTCTGTACAGGAAGTCCTCAACTTACGACCACAATTGTGTCCAACATTTCTATTGCTAAGCAACACAGTTGTTAAGTGAGTTAAGTGAATCCCTTAACTAAATACTGCAGTTGGTAAGTTGGTAATAGTTGTTAAGTGAACCTGGCTTCCCCATTGACTTTGCTTGTCAGAAGGTCACAAAATAATCCTGGGAAACTGCAACCCGTCATAAATACATGCCAGTTGCCAAGCATCTGAATTTTGATCACGTGACCATAGGGATGCTGCAAATGGTAGTAAGTGTGAAAATTTCTCATAAGTCACTTTTTCCAGTGCTGTTATAACTTCAAACGGTCACAAAATGAATGGTTGCAAGTCAAGGACCACTTGTAGTCCTGTCTCAGGAGGAAATAATGTAGTAGATTAAATATATGACTGGACTGAAATATCTGTTATGGATTAAAAATATTATTCTAATAGAATCTCCCTTTTCCACCAACAGAGTAAGTATATTAAGTTCCCTTAACTAAATACTGAGCGTTTCCACTCTCTTATTTATTTATCAAATTTCAGTGCTGCCTATCACATTTGTGTAGCTTTGGGTGGTTTACAAATAAAATGATAGAATCATATAAAAGCCATAGTTGAAAAGACAATTAAATCGGAGTTGAAAACAATGACTGAAAAATGAAAAGGCAGTGGGAATGCCTTCAACCCATCAGCCACCTCCAGGGCTGCATCAGCCACCTCTTAGACCATTTGGCAGAGCCACATCTTGGTTAAGAGAGTGGAGGCTCCCACACCTGCCTATTACCCTGAATTTGTGTGATTGCTGGAGCCCACTTCTAGATAGGAGCCAAAAGAATTTCTCCGCTCTTGCTTTTCTCCTGGGGAGCAATGCTCATCAGTTGCTTTTTGGAGCAACTTAAGCCACTCTGCCTGCAAAGCATCCCTATCTATTTGCCAAAGAGGTTGAGTTGAGATTGTTGTTTAAAGTTGACATGTGCCACTGAAGCCACTTAAAGTGTGATTTCTGATTCCCCAGGCCTTAATCTGTGACATTTAACATAAATAGTTTTCTATTCCCTGGTGACCTTTAATGGCTTTTATCATCAGCTGTGGTTTCTGGCAGGCATACAAGAATGGCTGTCGATTTGGCTCCGTGTCTTCTCCCCTGAATTTTCAAAGAGACCCTTGGCTTTCACAACACAAACAGGGCCCAGGGAGATGCTGCTGTTGAAGGGAGGCCACCTCCAGTTCAGAAATATCATTATGTATTGCAATTAGCATTAGCCAGGAAGCCAGTTATTAAGCAGCTAGTTATTATGGTAATGGATATGCGCCACATTAACTGGGAGGACGTCAGCTAATGCCCAATATTTTACTCTTAATTCCTCCCTCGTGGATTGTTCTGTAAGTGGCAGAAAAGATAAAAACATCCGAGAGCTGAGCCAGTGGGAAGATACACCAGCAGCAGTAGCTGAGTCTTCTGTGTGTCTCTCTTGGAAAGCTTGGCTTTTAACAGCTGGCTGGGCTGACTTCAGGCCTTGTGCATCAGACCTCTACAGGGCAGCCATTTTGATACTACAAGAAAGTCCTGCTTTAGAAACAGGCTTGAACAATTTTGCTTTTAAAGGCTTTGCTAATACAAACTCCCCTCTGCTAAATCCTGGGAAGGATAGTTGTGATTCCTGCATCTTTCTTGAGAAAGGATGGCAAAATTAATTTAGTTTCTATTTTTGTACAAGCTTGCCCAGTTTGTCTCCACCCCCCACCCAAATCTGTACACGCAATGCAGCACATTTATATATGGCAATCCATATTTTTTTCAAAATGAGACATTTCAGCTTGCAAATCTTCAAGTTACAACTTCCCTGAGGCATGCAAGCGTGATGGGAAGTATAGAACTTTGATAAATAAATATGTAAATAAAATAAAACTAAAAAAAATATATTAGGGGAAAATATACATGAAATGTGATTTGTTATAGGAGATGTACTTGAAAAAGTGCACACAGCAGGCACAGGACATACAAAAAAGACATATATTAAAAGAAATGCATATTGAAACTCCATGTGCTAAAGCAGGGGTGTCAAACTCAAGGTGCTTAGATCTGGCCCATGGAGCCACCCTGGAAACAGCAAAGGACCAGCCCACAGTGCCTCTGCCAGTGAAAACGGAGCTCGGAAGGGCTATGTGCGGCCACCCCAGGCTCCATTTTTGCTGGCAGAGGTCTAGAAAAACAAACTGAAAACAAAATAAAAGGAGAAATGTTTCACCTTTTGCATTTGAGCATGCAAGAAGGGACAGGAAAGGAGAAAGGGAAAGACAAAGAAAAAGAAGGGAAGATGGGAAGAGAGCAAGGAAAGAAAAATAAAGAAAGAAAGAAAGGAAGGAAGAAGAAAGAAGAATGAAGTGGGAAGGAAAAAAGAAAAGGAAAGGAAGGAAGGAAGGAAGGAAGGAAGGAAGGAAGGAAG